>WOVY01007085.1:0-83578 GCA_013436015.1 Rhipicephalus annulatus
GCGGCACAAATTGTTCAGCAGTGTGTTTTGTTGCAGTACTCAAGAGAAGCTGCATCACCTCCACTGGTGTGTGACCAAAATCACACCTATCTAGGTCCTCCATCTCTTCGAGGGCTGAAATTAACCAAAGCCCATGCGCATGCTTCTGGCTAGGAAGACCGAAAAAACTGTGTGGAGTTTCTTGAGCCCTGAGCTTATCCAAGATGATTTCTGTGAAAAGCACAGTATTCACAACAGTGGCTCGTGGGAACTTCAGCACACTTCTAGACATGTTTGAGATTAGTGCATTTTTGCCTATCAAAGTCTACATCATACAGAACAAAGTTTTGCCGGCCGATGTGCCTGTCACTGCAACTTCTCCAAAGCAGCGTGCGCGCAGTGCCAGACCATAGGCTACCACTGATAGCCTCGAAGGTTTTGCTGAATGTCAGAAACTGACACGCAGACACGAAATTGGCGCTGCAATGACTGCACGTCTGCTTTCGAAACACTTGGTCCTGGAAGCATGTCCAGCTGGTCCAATACAGGGAAATCGAGGAATTTTAGCAAACGCAGTTTTGTCTCTGACTCGTATATTTGTCTAATAGACACATGGTGGTTGGCCCCGGACAACTGCTGGTATTACCCAACCAATTTCTCCGGGTTGTTGGCTTGAAACTTGCCCAAGAGAACATAAGTGAAATGAAGTTCTTCCAAACAATTATGACCAGTTCGTGCAAGGCGTGAGTAGTCTGGGTCAAAAGCAGAATGTGTTTCACGCGTCAGGCAGTCATCATGCTTGAGGCTTGCCCAGTGGTCGAGCCAGTGAACTACAGTACTCAGGTATTCGAACTGGGACAAGGAGAAGATGTTATTGGTCCTTGCAAATCATCTCGAAGTCGCTGTCCTTTCCTTGTTGTCTTTACATTTACTGCGTTTCCACCACGTTAAACTTGTGCCAATGTAACGGCTGTTTCTGTGCGTGCTGAAGTGAAACGGTGTTAAGAGCAGCAACAGTGGATGAGCTGAAAATCTTCAGGGCTAGCTTAACATTTTGGCACTCCATGTTTGAAGGATTCAGTTCTTTTTACGATAAGCGTAGGCGCTACCTTTAAAAGCTCATTTTTCTCAGTTTCGTGCAGCTGACTCAACACTTTAAATGGTGCTGTGAGAGTTTTTGGTTGAGCGTCAGTACATTTGGGGTCAGGGAAATACATGCACCCAAGAGTTTCGCTGGTTGAGCCAGTTGTTCCTAATGCACTTAAGCAAGTGAAGAGGGTCTACTAGAAAAACACAAAAGCCGTGATGGAGCTGCAGGATGCTGGTATACAATGCTGAGACTCGCGGGCTTGGCAACGAACGACATGGCCTTTCGGTCATGGAATTGTCTGATATCAGTGTATAATCTAAAAACCAGATGCCTCCAGATCAATAATGAGCTTCCGATGAAAGTTGTGCAGCACCATAGCATCAATCCATGCAACAGGTAAGATGTGCACATCTTTTCTCAAAGAAAGCAGGCTCTGGATCTTGAAGACATGGGCTGTTTTTGCAGGGTTTGACGAATTAGCAGCAGCACCTGACACGAAGCCCGCCTTGTAATCAAAGAGTGGTTAGAAATGGACTTTTCTCTATCATTAACAATAAAGTCGTTCATGCTCTTTTTAGAAGTTCACAACCCGCTTCGCATAAGACGGGAAATTAGATTCCTGTTGCTTTTGTGCAGGAATTACATCTAATGATCAACAGAACCTTCTGATTGTGTCAGGGTGCGGCCAAATTAAGTTTCAATCGCACTTCTAAAGAACTTGTATGCGTGAGGTAGAAACTTGTGAACAAAAAGATAGCAAAAACCAAGAACTCTGGGGGGGGAATATCGATTAGCGTTGTTTTAAAACAAGTTCAAACTTAGCTTCTGACAAATTTTAGCACCTCCCAAATGCTATTTTTTGCAATTCGCATGCAACTCGTTCGTCCGCTACTTCGTCCAGTAACGTTTCTACCAACTGCAGAAAATTACGTATCTTCAGAGAAGGGTCAGTGCAAATACTCTTCTGAAGCTCTCAAGCATTTGCAGCACTGCTTTCAAATCACATAGGTCACAAAACATATCGAGAGCAAGCACATCACCACACTTGTTCACGCGTGTTTCACCGAAAAAAACACTATACACGAAGGTCCGACGATACAATCACGCCGCCGAACGAACTGCAGGTGCCGAATGAAGTGCCGAAACCAAGAAAAAATCCTTTCAGTTCTTGTTGATGATAGTCCAAAAGTCGTAATTCCGGAAGCTTAGCAAAGCGCCGAGCCAGTCAGAGAAACCACTTATTTTGTTTTTGCCCTCCTCTTAAGCTTGAGTCTGCTCCAAAAGCAGTATTGCGTCTTGCAAAGCAGCGGCTTCCAAGCGCATCCTTTTCTCCTCTGGCGCTTCTCGAAGTGGTGCTTGTGGCCGGGATATATGCACGGGGGCACTTGGGAAACAAACTTGGAACTGTGTTTGTTTCAGGTGAGTGGTTTTACCGAGGAACTTCGACAACGTTCCCAGTTTTGACATCTTATAGGCAGCCGTTTTCACATAGTCTGTTGGCAGAAAATGCTTTTCACAGAGCTGAAATCAAACAAAAATCAAATGAGCATGAACAGGACCAAAGCTGGCACTGAAAACGCGAGCCGATATGTTGAACGGCACAGTGTCGTGGCGAAAGAAATAACAATCAGTGCGTGGGTGTTACTGTGGTTCTAATTGTAACAAAATTAGCACCGTCCGCAAAATAAATTGAGCGCCTAATTCTTTTTATATGGAACAAGGAGTAACAACAGGCAAGAGAAACGCTTACTACTGTGCATTTCGTTTGAAACGAAGTCTTCCAGGGAACCACTTGGTCCGACGTGCCCGCAACGCCGGGTCAGTAGGAAATCTTTGCCACTCGGACACTTGTGCCGCCGTCATAAATTTATTTTGCAATTGGCCGCACAGCAACAACCCAGGCATTGTGGCATCGTTTGTTGCGTTCAAACGTATGAAGAACGACTCTTCATAAAGCTAGAGTGTACTAGAACTTTTGAGTGGCGCGACTGAAACGCTCTCTCCTTGCTTTCTCCATCCCCAACTTGCGGCGACAGTAGCGGCGGCGCCTGCCATAGCCCAATCTTCCCACTTGGTTTACTCGGCTGGTTCGGCGGCATGGCCGGCATCTCGGTTTTAGTCGCGAAATGACGAAGAAGCAGCGTCTAACCCATTGTTATGCGCCAGGTTGCACAACTGGATATCCGCCGTGTGCAACAAAGTCGGAAGTTTTTGCTTTTTAAGGCCTCGAAAGGCGAAGAACGACAAACTTCTTTGGGAGCGGAACCTCCATCGGCTTGACAAGCCGCTTGACCGGCCGATTGTGGTGTGTGCGAGTTACATTTCGAACCGCATTTTATTGTGAGAGGACTACGTACATGTAATCAATGGTGTTCAAGTCCGAATTCCTAAGGGAACGGCTGACACTTGCCCCCGATGCAGTCCCGACGAGCCTGCCCAACCTGCCTGCATATTTGACGCTCAAAACCTCCGGCTCCGTGGACCAAAAACAAAGCGGCGACATCAGTGTGTGCCGGCTGAGAATGACAACAGAAAACGGCGACGCATAGCACTCCTGCACAGCTCCTTGTGGATACCAACGGTGAACCTTCTGCAAATGGCGACGAAGCTGACGAGGCAAGCTCAAGCCCCTCGTCTGGACACGTTAGTCACTCTCAGTGACCTTCGTGGTCTTGTCCTACCATCAAAGTCAAGGCGCTGCACGAGTTTTCTAGATTTGCCGGCGTGTCGTACGTAGCGTGCTCACTGGAATCGTAGCACTCGTGAACTTTGCATTCAACGAGCGGTATACTTCACCTGATGCAGACAATGGAAGCGTGGCAATGTGAAGCGTTCGTGCAAGGGAAACTAATCAGCAAGTCCAGTTTAGTAACTGTTCGAGAAGCCTCAGATGCTCTGCAGCTTGTTGCAAGCATCCCACTCTGTGTGGAGCAGCAGAAACTTCAATTTTTGCCACCATCGGACCTTACCCACGATCTATACGCGCAAATGAAGTCAAGAAGAGTAATCTTCTACAGTGTCAAAAGTGCACAGCAGCAATTAAAATTGAGTAGGCTATAAAATTACTACAGTGGCGTAAAAAGGATGTCATTTTTTGTGCATATTTTCTTACACTCTTAATTTTTGGACGGTTACACCATAAGAAAAACAATTTTTCCGAGAAGAGGCTTGTAAGCGAGAGAACGTGCAAATAATGACGCAAAATCTCAAAATAAATCTTTGATCTTGAATCTTTTTGTGAAGCCTGTGATGGTAAATTTAGCAGCATTAGGGATCTCGGTGCATAATTAATCAATCTAAGCCAATTCATTGTTACACTTCAGTGTCTTTTCAAACGATGTTTCGACCATAACATCTTTTTTTTATTTAAATGCATTTCGGAAAGACCCACCCAAACTCTGTCGTTTTGTTTGCTTTGTTTTATGTTATTTTTGTATCCTGGCTCTATATTTTACGTTCTTTACAATTTACCTAAGTCCAAGTGTATTATTTTTTAAATATGTAAACCTTACATTTTTATATTATCAATTAAGATTATCATTAGTTACGACTTTGCTTTGCAGTATTGTTGCGTTTTTTTTTAACTCTCAAATCTTCGACTGCTATGTTTCACTCAAGACATTCTTCTGCAGTATTACGTATTTGCATTTCTGTGGGTCTTACAACAATGAATCTATTCCCATATTTCAAAACCAAAAAGAGGTTTGGAAAACTCTGCTGTTCTTCAATGATATCATAAGGCCTACTTTTTTGTCGTGTGTACACGCAGCCACAAGCAACGAGCCTTTTATTTGAGTCCAGCTTTGGTGTTTTACGTGGAATCGACCAAGAGTTCTTCGTTTGTGTGCAGCGTATTCCTTTTCTTTTTTTTTTTGGGGGGGGGGGGACGCTTCTGGTGTGTACGGCCAGCTGGTTTCTCGTATAAAATAGTACGCTTTAAAATTATAAAAAAAGGCGCCACGTTATATTGTACAATGTGCTATGCTGCTTCGATCTGCAGTGCGGTCAGCAGCAACTTTAATAACAACAATGTCAAATAACCTTTATTTGCACGGAAAAGTGGGAGGTATGTGAATAAGAAAAAAAAGAGGGAGATAATCTTCACACTTGGCGCGACAGAGAGGGTACCAACACGTACGCGGAACGCCTGTCAGCCATCCGCCCGGGAATATTGGTTGACGCCAGCGCCACCGCATCATTCCACACCGAAACGGTCGCTCCCAGGCAGCCGCTCGCGCCACTCAAAAGCTTCTAGTACACTCTAATAAAGCGTACAGCTACTGTTGCCAGCAACTGAGACAAATTCAGTCAAACATTGGATGAACCGAGTTACGTATCTATGTTCCCATATTTATCACAATATTTCCAGTTATCTTGCCTATTTTGTTTTGAATTGTGTTCTCATTATGAATAAAATTGGCAGATCCCACGTAATGTGTGAATCGATGATATGCAAAGCACGAATGAGAAAGGTGATATGTAACTTTACAATCAGCACAACGTTACGAGGTGGAGATAAATAATACCCTACATAACTTCTGTATCAAGATTATCAAGCTTGGAAATGTCGTTTATTTTCGCCATCTATTCACGTCACGTGATACCAAATTTAGTAAATGTGGAGCTAGCGAAACGGCCGCGAGCACGCTATGAGCGTGGTACATTTTCATGTTCTTGCATGACACGCGTGTCAGGATTATCATGTTTGCACCAGTTATATACTTCTTCATCCATTGATGTCATGTAACACTAATTGGGTATATGTGGAGCTAGCAAAACGGCCACGAGCGCATCATGAAGGGCCCAATATACTCCTATGTTGCGTTCACGCGGGTGCACGTTGGGCACAGCGATGCTACGTTAGCGAAACGCGAGCACTCTATAGTCTGACGCCAGGCGCGGGCAGCGTCAGTTAGAGCAACCCGACGGCAAACCGGTGCGAAATGCGACATGCTGTATTTTACGTCAATGCGTTACCCAGACGACACTGCGTTTCCCTCTTTTCATGACGGAGGGACGCCGGACGCACTGAAACGCGCATGCGTCAAAGCAATGCGGCGCGGCGCGCTTGCGAGTGTATGGACGGTACGGCGCCTGGCGCGACAACGCCGGCATGACGCGACCAAATGAACGCCGGCAGGCACGCACACCGCGTCACGTGAAAATATATTGGCGCCTTGACTGTGCCATGTAGTCATGTTCTGACATGACATGCCATTTTATGATTATCATGTTTGCACCAGTCACGTACCTTCCTCATCTACTGGAGTCACGTAATACTGAATTTGGCATCTGTGAAGCTAGCGTTAACAGCCGCGAACGCATCATCAGCTTAGCACGTAGTCATGTTGTTACATGACGCGCATCTTATGTTTATCATGTTTGCACCAGTATCATACCTTCATCCATTCACGTACCGTAATACCAATTTGGTATATGTGACGTAGCGAAACGGCCGTGAGCTCATCATGAGCGTGGCATGTAGTCATGTTGTTACATGACACGTATGTCATGATTTTCATGTTAGCGTTTGTCGCTTGTGTTCGTCATGCAATCATGTCCTACCATACAAGTTTTGCAACATGCTATGTGAACGAAACCACCGCATGAGCTGCAGGACCATGAAATGTAAATCATGACATTCATGACAAACATATAATTTTCATGTTACGACTTCTCAGACATGTTTTATACAGTCATAATATGCCATACCAAGTTTTGGTACCGATACCATTATTGAAACGGCCAGGAGAGCTAAAAGTCGTAGGCGGCTAGATAGATGGAGAGATATGCTCGAAGTCACCAAAGTTCCCTAACGAATGCTTCGCATTTAAAAATGATAAAGCCGAACGAGAATCGCCTTTTTGGTTCAAATCTGCAATATTTTTGTCGACCCGTAGGTGCCGCAAAAGTCACGCTAAGCCAAGCCAAGCAAGCAAGGACCAGCTGATTTGCGACGCGCACTGCGTGAGCAGGCGGCCGCCGGCCAGCGCCGGCTCGCCGTCTCTCCCCATCCGACACAACCGCCTCTCGAGAGTGTCCAAGAACTACCTCACTACCGTGACGTAGCAGCCTGAGAGAGGACGCTGCATGGGGGGCCTTCTCTCTTCAACGTGGCTTTGGTCACGCGGAGGCCCCAAACACCTAGAAATGAGGAGAAATTGTTTTTTTAAAATTTTGGCGCACCGGCAGCTCGTAGTGCTGCCACGTTCAGAATCGTTCATCGCGTGACGGCATTCTTCACACGATACGTGCGTATACTTGAAATATATATATATATATATATATATATATATATATAAACGTGCAGAATAAAACAACACACACACACACGCACATATATATATATGTGTGTGCGTGTGTGTGTGTTTTATTCTGCACGTTTTTTTCTCACGCGTGTTATAGATGGAGGTCATAGTTTCTGATAAAAATGATAGCTCCATACAGCCCGTATATACAGTGACAAAAACAAACACTTTCAAGACGGAGCAGGGTGATTGGTTCTCTGGTTTGCCATTTGAAGTCAGCGTGGTAATAAGGTTTGCCTTTTTGATAACATGGTGGTTGTAAATACCCAAAATATTTAATGTTTTTCAGCTTAGCACTATTTATTCGTTCAGCGATTACTATCTAAATAAAAAGGGGGATATCACATAGGCGCTTCATTTACTGCGTTGCATTACGATTAAAGCCGGTAAAATAGGATGAGGGTCTTCCTTTTGTACCTATTGAGTCCAGTAAGCGAACGATTCTTCTATTCTTTTGATTTATGCCGTACAGGGACGCACTTGCGTTACCAGGAAAAGTTGTATTCAGCAAAATAGTACAATATCAGTGCAACGCAAACTTTGAAACAATGATACGCAGCACATTCGCAATATTGCGAGTGTAAGAGACATATACAGCTGCTTTAGTGGCAATATAGTCGGTTATACTAAGCCATTACGGCTTGTGTTTGCGTTTACACTTCAATTGATAGACGATATTGTAGTAACATGTATTGTACACAATGTTTCACAGCTGCTGTATTTTTCGCCATGACGGGTATCTTAAGTTCCGAAGAAAGCGAGGTAAAAATGCGCGAAGATTTTACTACAAATTATGAGCTACCGAAAATAGACAGTTTAACGCCTGCAAAAAATGAAACCGAAGTGAAAGTTCCGACGCCTTCAAGAAGGAAGGTCGTAAAAGTCAAGATTCCGGAAGCAATAAGGAAGCAGCTCGAGAAAATTGAAATTCAGACACCGGATATCAGGAGGGTAAGTGTTTTTCTTCCTGAATTTCCCCCAACTCCTGTGAACTCTCATATTTGAAATAGTAATATTGAAACCAACACGCCATACACGTCTTTACTCATGACATATACTTTTTTTTTCAGTTGAATATTGTTCCATACTTTGATATATATTTGTTTCAACGTGAGAGATGAATTCTTCAAACCCCACAACGAGAATACAGGGTTTTAGATAGATAAAGGACTGCAATATTGGACGCAGACTAGTGCGCCTGTTGCCATTGATACTGTCCTGTGCATAATTTATTTTATTGTACTACAGTCTGGGATAAGTTTATAACTCATGTTATTCTGTGAAACAAATGTAACACTTGTTAATCTTGCACGACCACGTCCACTGCGTCTAAGGTACTTTGCATGCAGCGGGGTACAAATCACACGCCGTAGTAAACGTGGATGTTACCGCCATAGAGTTTCCTAAAATTAACTAGAGGGCACTCTGGCGCTCCGATTGTTCAGCGACCATGAGAAAGGTGGGTAGTACACACATTTGCCTAGTCTTCGAACTTGCGGGCGGCCAGTCATACTTGCGGCTTCGTTTATTGCTGGTTACAGTTTTGTTTTGAAAGAAAGAACGAACCCTTTTAAACTTAGTGACTTGATTCGAAATGGTAAGCCTAAAATATTAAGGTTGTAAAGCGCAAACGTTGAACATTTGCTAATTTATGTTTTTTGTGAAAAAACAGCTCCAAGTCACACGAACACACACGGAGCCAGAAGCAGGCCAGAGGTAGGAAGATTAGATGAATTTGTGTACTACACATCATTCCCATGCTCGCTGAAGCGTCGTGTGTAGCAACTTCCATAAACACTAGCGCCAGAGTTCCCTCTAGTGTATGTTAAGAAACTCAATGGTTCCAGCAACTTATACTGTAGCTTACCGTTTATTTCTACTTCTAGTGCTGAGCATACAAATCAATCTGATGAATAACATTTTTGCCTTTATCTTAAAACTTCTTCACGAGCTCAATCCGACTCTTCAAGCTCTAAATGCAAAAAAAGTGTTCAGCTTTATTTTCCAGGTGAAACACCTCATTACCGTTCTGCCCGTCGAATCTTTTGCAAGTTTATTATTTTTTTGAGAAAAATTATCGAAATTGAAGATCACTACCCGGGTTGCACGCTCAATTTTACTTAGACAGGAGCTGATCACTAAGATAGCTGCTGCTTGTTGAAATTCATAATGTAGCTTTATGTAATATGTCGTATTGGGAAATGCCTATTTACAAGTAATCGCCCTAACGTGTTGCTTCAGTGATTATTTGACAAAGCAGCTTCAAGATAGCGTTCTTTTTTGGATTTTTATTCGTGTTTTTTTGGGAGGTTTCTGAAAACCACATCAAAAGGGAGAATTGGTAATACAATACAGCCTGTAATTTGAATCTGACGGGGTGTACAGGTGAAAAAAATTATTACTTTCAATCTGGAAGGTTTACAATAGCATGCGTGGCATAACAAAACTGTTAACAGTAAGGAATGTTCTTAAAAAAGGGATTGCAGGTCGCTGCCAGCTGCGTTCCAAATAGACCTTTGAAATGTTAGCAAAGAAAAGAAAAACAGGAAGGACAGCGCTCTATATAAAACTAATAAAAATGGACTTTGTACCGCAGTGTGGCGTAGGAAATATTACATCCAAACCTTCGTCTTGGATAAAACCATTTTTCACTGTTGGAAATGCGCGAATATGCATTGTGAAGGTTTTCGCACAACAGATGCCGTGCCAAGGAGAGGTAAAAGATCAGTTTTTTGCATTTATTACTTACTTCAAGTGCCGCACAAAATTTTACATTGTTCGGCGTGTATATGGCTCGCACATTCGAGTTGAAAAGTTTTCCTTGGGTAAACCGTGAATACCTTAAACTACATTGCCGCACTTGCAGTTCAGGGCACTTGCAGAGCAGATTTGAAGGGTTTTTAAACGTTACAGTTAAGGCGAATGAAAGTCAACTATGGCCGTTAGATAAAGTTTTCAAGCTTCGGTTGATAGATTTGGTGGAGCGTCCGAAAAAAAACAGGAGCGAATGCTTGGTTCAGAATATGGTAAAACTGAGGCGTTCAAGGTACAAGAAAACAGACACATGACTTTGGAAGTCTGACTTTGTAAAAAGTGTTTTACAGATAACATATTTAGGAGGAGACATCGTAGTGCAATAAGACAGTACTTACGCTCAATGCCGAAAACAGGGTCACATATACGTAATGAACACCAGGGTACTGTGTAGTACAATGGAAAGACGTGAAAATTTTAAAGGCTCGTTCTTCATTGTTAGACACAATATTTATGATAACTAACAGAGTTTACTGGCGGAACATTGGAGAGGCCTTTGTCCGGCAGTGGACGTAGTCAGGCTGATGATGATGTTGATGATGATGATGAGGAGGAGGAGGAGGAGGATGGGGATGATGATGAACAGACAACACTGTCAAAGAGGGTGTAGGGGATAATAATATTACTAAATTTATTGTAAATGTGAAGAAAGGAAAAAAGACAAAAAGATAACTTGTCTTGAGCAGGGACCTATCCTGCGACTTTTGAATTGGAAGATCGCAGCTTCCATTCCTGTCTACGGCAGGCTTCGTTTTCGCAAAATTAATTTTATTGACATTTGCATAACAATTACTAATATTAACTTCTACACTTTTCTTGGCGATTTTGTTTGTTAGGTCTCAATAATATTGCGTCTAACAGACATCTTATGAACGCAGGCAAGGAAGATTAGTCGTGTTCATCAAAATGCCGGGAGGAAACACGAGTGTGCCCTGAAGCACGTACCTAGAAGAAAATGGGAAGTAGCTGATAACATAAATGTAAATAGGGCAATACAGAAGTCATGACAGTGCATGGCAACCAAAAGGCGATTGCGTAATACTTCACAGGAGAACGGGTCAGCGAAACAAGGGGAAATAAAAGTTTCCTCTCATAGCAACCGATTTGGATAAAATTGCTAGGTTCTCAGAGTTGACTTGGATCGGGATGGGATAACTTCACTTGAAAGTGTGAGAGCAATCAAGACTGCCGTCAGGTTGCTTGCAGTATACACAACACCAATCACACAAATAATATAATGCCTTAGTCATCTAATACGCGAGGATACAAAAAAACTTACCTAAATGCAGTTAGCCTACACTTAAAGTTAACTTGCCTTTGCCAGTGTGGGCGTAGTTCGCAATTGTTGCACAATATGACGTTGCACACAAGAAAGCGATATATCAAGCGGTTAGCAGCTCTGTTCCTTGAACGTGGTACGTCTTTGAAATATGACATTGTTTGCCTGACACAGGAAGGCTTTGTAACATCACCAAGTCTTCGGCGATGCATCACTGCTCTAACTCTTGGCTGTGTGTCACTTGAAGGAGCCTAATAAGTGTGCCTTTATAATAGATTACACGTAGGTTAGATTGAAAATAACAGTATTGTGATCCCACAACATCCCTTGTTCCTTGTTTCTCTTTCAGTTTGTTGGGTTGAGAGAACCCATATGGACATACTATGCAACCGGTACTACCCGTGTTGAATGCAAAGTGGACTTGAGGGAAAGCATGAACAAGAAATCAATTCAGTTTAAGAGAGAGTACATCTACAAGGATCAAACGTGAGGCCTTGGCCACTTCGTGCACAAAGAGTTCTTGCTTACAGTTTGAAATTATTTATTTTGTAGATTTTCTGATGACATCGAAGGAAGCTTTGTGAGAGGAGACACGGATAAAATGTATATACAGAAAGAACGTAAGTAAAATTTGAAATAGGTTCAAATGATGATTTTTAAAACGATAAACTACGTACATAGCATACAAATGGCCAGTGATTTTTGTACTGAAACCTGTAAACAAAATTTCTTCGACGAGAACTAGTTTCTCCCCTCTGATTACGTCAATCATTTCAAAGAAACAAGCACAGTATTACTCGCCCAAAGCGACGAGTGGATATGAACGAAGCATGCCATTATAGCAAACACGTGATTATTGTCGCTGAAAAACGTTTTTCAAAGCATCTATGTAATAGCACTCTATGGCCTGGGTGTCAGCGATTGTTCAAGGGCCCTGCCTCAAAAGCGATGATATTGCAGTGAAAATTCAGCTCCCGTGCCTCGAGGTCAAAATGCTCACCATCTTGATCGGCCGCAGATCTCATTATTACAACTTTAACTTGTAATGTCATTGATTTCTCAAGACAGGCACAGTCGTTTTATATTTAAACATCTTGCGTGCCGTATGCCGTGTTAGTGTGTGCTTACACTGCTTTGGTCCACCTCGCTTAAGTCCACACTGGTCGGGTCCTTTTTTGTGGAGCTGCATGTACTGTGTAATCTCAGTGAACGTTTAAGAGTACCAGATGAGCCAAATTTTCGGAGCCCTCAGTTACAGCGTCCATCAAAATCATATTGTGGTTTGTGACGTAAAAACCAAAATATTATTATTAGACTGCTTGGTTGCTGTCTCGAAAGTTTGGGTGACGATTGCATTTCAGAGGAAGCAAATTGCTGGATATTTATGTCATCGCACGTTAAAGAACTTCAAGTGACCAAAATTACCTAATTCTTCTGCTACGGCTTGCTTTGCAAATACATCTTCCTTCTGAGGCGTAATAAACGACATCTTAATAAACGCAAAGCATTTCTTAGTCAAAAAAGTACACATTGGTCGTCTTATATATCTACTTAGCGGCCTACGTCTGTATCCTCTCGTGGTAGTCTCCTTATCAACTATGTACCACAGTAGGCAAAACGGGGGACGAGTGTATGACCGACACAATTGACTGGGCAGGACAAGAATAGCACGGATTTTCAGTTATGTAGATCATAGAACCTTTTCCACCTTTGACCTGTGGCACATCTCTGCGATCATAACATGTCATGTGCGCCACAAGTGATCCACACTCTATTACAGGGGCATTGCATAGCGAGCTACGAAATGTGCCAGTTGGTGCCCATTTATGTTCACAAGGGCACGTTGTTGTTACAAACACAGGATACATAAATAGGCACAAGGCGACAAGCACAGACTCCGTCCTGCTTTAGTGACTCTGAACGAAAGCCAATATCACCGCACATCAAAGAAGTGCCTTTAATACGTGCTCGCAAATGCAAACGCTAAGCTATGTTCAAGTGGAGTGATTAAAATGAGCATTTTAAAATAAGAATGCTACAATTTGTTTAGTTATCGTAATCTGCGTGGCTTTTAAATTAGTGCAATCTGGCATCGTTGACGATAGTTAAAACAACTTCTTAGTGATGTACCTGTCAATGGTGGTGCAAGTGTTGACGTGCACACACTATGTGTATTGTTTCAGAGGCTCCTTTTCACCAGTTGGAGCAGTTGATATATGTAACAAGGAGGGCTAAATGTGCTATCATAATGGTCACCCTAATTAGCTCTCTTCTTCCAATACGTGAGTACCCACTTTCATTCACCCATTTTCGAGATGACAACAATAAACTTAAGTCCACCTGCATGCCTCACATTTAGCTTTAACTCGATAACATCAATGGAAAAATATTTTCGCAGTAAATGGGTAAACATAACCTAAGGTTTTCTAGTATATGGCACAGCTTTAGGCTCGTATCTGTTATATGAAGGCTAAAGTTAACGTTTCATTGAACACAGCGTTTCTTATTCAAATTTGGTAGGTGTCAGTGTCAGTTTTGTTACATTAACATTTCCCTCTTGCGTGTGAAATGACAAGCAGCCGAAAGCAGCAATTTTCTTGAAAATTTATGAGTGGAGAATACTATAAGCAACGCTACAAATTAAACGAAAATACCGTTTATTTTATTTACCGTTATGAATTCTTCGTTACATGAGCTCAGCATGAAACGTGCTTCTGCGATACCACGATGTTGTGTTACCCCTTACATTTACAGTAACCTAACTATTCAGAGTAACACAATCATTTGGTGTCACTTGAATGTATTAGAAAGTTTGCTTTCAAAAACAACAACACTGAGAAATAGCCACAAAATCTTTTACTGCATAATAGCACCTATTTTTACAGCACAGTGACACAATGCTTTGAATGATCGTGAATAAAAGCGAGGCTTTTATTGGCTGACCCAAGAAGCAGGTGGTGTTCCAAACATTTATTTGACCGCTGCTGAGAAAACACCCGACATGATCACCAAAACATCCTCACCCACAGATACGCGCACAAAAGGACTTAGATAAAATGAAATAAATCTTCTCTCCGGGGCCTATTTCGAAACTGATGTTTCCCTGTCCCACAGCAAATCTCTTTATCCACATACCAATAGTTTCGACAGATGATACAAAAGTTAATTTATCACAGCACTGCGCTTCCTGTAGCCGCGTGATTGAATTATTTTGTACAGGTGGACAAAATGTCGAGCATTGTGCTCGATATTTTGTTAAAATAATTTCAGAAGTCGAAGGTTCCAGTAAAGTTTCTGTTCGGTAACGTTAATCTTATTCTTCGCGCTTCAATGGTCACCTGAAGCTCCTTTCGTCAGGCCGGTCTTCTGGCTGCCAAACGCTATAAACAAGACGGCATACTGATTTGGCCAGAATTCAGAAATCTCGGGAATGTTGTTGGCTTTAATAAAACTGAAGGCTACGTTAGTGCTGAGCTTTGTAGTATGCGAAATAGAAAAATAAGTAAATAAACAAGCAAACAAATAAATAAATACTGGTCACACTTCCGCAAATACAAAAGGGTTCCAGATTTTTTAATTCTGTTGTCTATCTAGTATCATTTCAGTGTGCTGCTGGCTTGCACGTTGTATATATATCAACAAAAGTCTTGTAAAGTTGTTTCGCCAAAAATTGAATTTTGGATCTTTTCTTTTCTCTCTGCAGCACCAGTGCGCTGGTACGAGGTCCGCGTGCGTGACTCGGCCATTCATAGAGGACCTAATAAAAGGTGCATGAGAGAATTCAATATGCTGAACCTGGATTCACATCTCATCTATACTGATGATTGTCCTGCGAGACTAGGATTCATTCGAAGTAGACGCAGAAATTCATACTAGGAACAGTTATCTCAATTTTAAGTACCTTTTTCGTTGCACACTGATATAAATTGATTTTACGAGCGAAATAAATATTGAATGCTAACTAGCCGTTTATTTTTAAGCAACAATGTGGTTTCTTCATTCATGATAATATTAAAAAGACGGATGTTGCGTGTAGGAAGTGCGTGTGAGTTTTTCTTTTTAGGTTGAAGTGTTTTCTTCGAATTGGCGAGCAAATGTGAAATGTCCCAAAGTATTCTCGCCAGAGAAAAGGCCACAAATTCCGCTGCTGCTGTGTTACAACTGCGTCCGTTATATATGTAGGGGGTCTCAGACTAACTTCAGATAAACGACCGCAGTCATGAAATGTACTCCCCCAAAGCGCCGGGCAAGTGAATTAGAGGTTAACAGAGGGCACATATTCAACAATATGTCATGTACCGTTGCCATATGAAACTAAAATAAAAGAGTGTGTAATTTACAGCCCAAAACGTTATTATTACCGATAGGTGAGATTATATGAAAATCATTTATAGGTGTCAAGACCCGGCACAAGGTCATAAAAGGAATATGAGAAAAAATTACCGCAGTTTCCCGAGTGGGAACACTGGTTAGCATGCAGAGCATATCTGCTGAACTGCGATAAATGTGGTTTGTAATTTGCGACATGCGGGTGTGTTATGAGTGGACACGAGTGAACATGAGTGAATACGCACGCCCGTATGGTGCGAAAGACGAAACGGAAATCAAGGAGTTATGAGCCGTTCTTCGACCGCATTCAACTCGGGCAGATGTTGCGGTCGGGGTGGTTGGCGGTAGCCGTACCTCACGCTGAGCGATGGAATTCTACCGGATATTAACGACTGCTTGCACGTGGCACAGGCGACGTATTCGGCCTACTCGTCGGCGTCGCTTCCAAACGCATCGTAAAGAACCGACAACGCTGTGGAACGATGCAGTTCCATTCTGAATGTTGCCGATCCGCGTCAAGTTGTTGTCGAACCAAAGTCGATCACACACCTTGCAGCTGTGTCCAAAGCTCTGGTCGAGAAAGTCGCGCTTGAAGCGAGCGTGGGGCGCGGCGTACTGCTTGGTTTGCCGCGCTGCTAGCGGCGTGCTCACGCTCACGGGTGGCATCGAGATCGGCCTTCGTGGCGTCGACGCTTGCACGCTGCTTCACCATCCGGATTCTCTTGCCGATGCTTACGCCTCACAGAAGCTTCGCGTTCTCGAAGCTGGGAATCTTCCGCTGGACGTTGATGTATCGCAGCTGCTTCGCGTTGGTGATCTTCCGCTCGACGCTGACGTCTCGCAGCTGCTTCACGTTCTCGGAGCTGGGGATCTTCCGCTCGACGCCGACGTTTGCATTCCGCATCGCGTGCTCTTCTCAGCGCGGCCATGTCTACGGACGAAGTGTCTTCGGAATTGCTTGCGGTTCCGCCAACACATTGGCTCACGCTATTGGAAGGGACGTCAGTAAGTGTGTTTGCGGATTCGTTAGCATACATTTTCACCAGTGACATCGAACGTGGAGCGACCGCACAAACCAACCGACGAAAGGCGGCACGCCCCGACACTCGGTTATCTATAGCGAGCTCCAGCCCCGGTCCGCGCATGCGCGCGTTAGCATACAGCTGGCGCACGTAAAACTCAAGGTCGCGCGGTGCGCGGATGGGAAAAGCGAGCGCAGCGCGATGTGTTGAGAGGAGGAAGGGATGCACACATGGCTGGCGGAGGAGGAGGTGAGGCTGCAGACGGCGATGGCGCATGACTAGCCCCTATTATAACATGCTCCGCATGTAAAAGACTGCCACATTTGGACCGCAAGCAAGAGGTTGGTAGGCAGCATGCTGCCCGCGGGTTCGGTATTTGAGACCCCGGTATTGTAATAGAGTGCTGCACGCGAGAAAAGGCAAAAAAAAGACGGTTCGCTAACCATAGCAAGTGTGTCGTTTGTTTCTTGAACTTCCTATCCATGGTTTTCGTCTACTTCTGACATTCTTCGTATAGAGAGAGACTCTGTATTAGAAAAGCGGGGTTATTGCTGGTGTCTAAATACCCCTGACATATTACTCTGCATAGAAATCGTAAAGGGGACTAAAATATTTCAGAAGAGAGATAAGAAAATGTTGTTAAAAGAATGAATGTAAGCAAATATGTAATGTGTAAGTCAAGCTGTTAATTTTTTTACAGCAAGAGTGTAAGGTAAGTTAGGACTTTCCTATGTGAATTTTCTACTTATTAACACATGTACTGCTTTGCACACACCCACACACCCACATTTCCGCGTGACGCGGTGCTCGTGCGTGCCGGCATTCATCTCGTCGCATCACGATGGTGTTACCACGCTAGGGGCCGGTCCTGCCATATACTTACAGGCAAGCATCGCTCTGCGTGGCTTTGACGCATGCACGTTTCAGTGCGTCCGGCGTCCCTCCATTATGGAAAAAGGGAAATGCAGTGTCGTTTGTACAGCGCACCGGCGCGAACCGCAGCATGTCGCATTTCGCGCCGGTTGCCATCGGGCCACGCCGACGGACACTGGTCGCGCCGCTCGCGCCGGGCGTCAGACTATTAAATTTTTGCGTTTTGCTAACGTGGCGTCGCTGTGCCCAGCGTGCGTGCACGTCAACGCCACATTGGAGAATATTGGGCCTGTCATGATGCGCTTGCGGTCGTTTTGCTAGCTCCACACATACCAACTTTTGTGTTACGTGACGTCAATGAATGACATAATATGACTAGTGCAAACATGATAATTGTGACAAGAGTGTCAAGTTAGAACGTGACAGTATATCACGCTCATAGCGTCTCACGACCGTTTCACTAGCTCCAATTATACTAAATTTTGTATTATGCGACGTGAAGAGATGAAGAAGGTAAACAACACTTTTAAACATAATAATCATGACAGCGATGTCATGTACGGCATTATTTACCTCCACCACGTAAAGTTGGGCTTATTTTCAAGTGACTGTCAACATTCCTCATTCATGCTTCGCATATCATCGATTCTCACTGTACGTGGGATCTGCCATTTTTTTAAGGTTCTGAAAATCGCTTGTCTCATCAACTTATACCCATTCCTTTCTTGCGAAACGTTATCTTATTGGCCGAAATGAACTCAAAAGTTGAAAGCATGTTATTACGCTGTGCATAAGGGGGTGCTTTTCGGATTTACCTGTAAATTTTTAACCTTTTCAGACGTTTTATAGGTTCACGCTGTCATGAGTTCTTGCATTTCAGTGAAGGCGAAATGGCTGAGGCCTGTGTCCTGTGCGATGTCAGGGCACGTGAAAAAACATTAGATAGCCTAAATTTTCAGACGCCTTTACTACGGCGTACTTCATGTTCGTATGGGGGTTCAAGAAGATTAAACCACATATATTATTACTATTACAATGTCGCGAGCTACAAGGAGATGTGTTGGCTCTTCTTGCCAAAGAATGATACTGAAATGTAAAGATGAACAAACGGCAGTGTAGGAACACACTGTGGGATTTTTGTGCTAGCCACTATCAACACCTGCAAAAGGCTGCCCTTTTGGTAGACACCTACGCTGGTTCGTGCGGTCTGGAGTGCTCTCCAGCTAAATCGGCTCTTCTTTCAGTCTCTCTGCTACCGCCAACTCAAATATTTCTTCCGTCCAGGCCCGTCCCGTCAATTCAACATATTCGGATTCTTGAACTTCACCTCACATCGTCCTTGAATCCTAAGGGCGGAATAGCAGGCCTCCGGCGCACCAGCGAACAGGTGAGCCGCATAATACGGCGGGTACCTACCAAGCGCGGTGGCCTCCTCAGGTCTCAGTCTGTCCGATTGGCTCATGCGTTTGTGACCATTCGCATCCTTACCTTCGCCTGCGTCGTCGACACGAGCACCAGCTGGACGTCCTTCTTCGTTCAGCATACAAACGCGCTCTGGACCTACCTATTGCAACTTCCAACAGCCGATTCGCGGCTCTGAGGGTACACTACACTTTTGCAGAGATGGGTGAAGCTCATCGCGTTAACCAAATCAATCGACTTTCGCAGACGCCTTCAGGGCGCCGTCTTCTACACAGACTTGATCTTAACCCGATATCTGACCAAGACCCTCTGCAGCCGGTACAAGAGCTCTGGCGTCAAAAGCTATGGGTGGAATCTCATCCCCGTAATATGAACCACGACCTCCATCCTGGCCGTAGACTAGCACGCGCCGTGGCCCTTCATACGGGACACTCCGATCGTCCTGGTGTTTTCTACGTGGACGTCTCGGGTCCCTCCCCCTCGGGTCACTTCACGGCAGCCGTGATTACAGAGGGCAAACACGTCGATGGCCTCTCCTTTCGAGCAGACACAGTAACGCACGCTGAAGAGGTTGTCATAGCTTTGGCCACTTCTCACCCTGCCTCACGCACCATCCTGACGGACTCGCGCTCGGCCTGTTCTCAGTACCTTCAGGGTTTCATTGCCCTGCTAGCGGCTAGCCTACTACAGGCAGCATCTTGGTGATTCAACCCTCATCCCTTTCATATAGTCTGGACCCCAGGCCACTCGGGCCTGCCCGCATCGAGGCGGCAAATGCCGCTGCCCGCGCTTCACCTGTCCGGGCCGTTGCCTCTCCATGTCCCGAGACGGAATCTAGCAACACCAACCTGACGCGCTTTCGCAAAATTTCGGCCTATTACCGCGCGGCTTCGCGCTGCCTCTACCCGGACCCCCGCATGCAGTCTGAAGAAATTTAACAAAATACTGCTACGCCGCCTGCAGACGAACACCTTTATCAGTCCGGTGGTCGCCAGGCACTTTTCGTCGGAAATCAATGGCACCTGCTTGACCTGTCATGTCCTCACCGACACATATCACGTCGTAACATCGTGCCCAGTTAATCTCGTCGATTTCTCATTCCTTTTCTCTTTCCCAACTAGAAAAGCTTGGGAGGAGCACTTGCTCAACTGCTCTACCCCCACAGGCGTTTCTCGCAGCTATAATGCTTTGTAAAAAGCATATAATGTGTGGACTCGGGAATGCGCAAGGCGAATAAAATTTTCTACCGCCAGGCCTCGCTAGTGAGTGCGAAATCTTCGAAAAAAGATGCCACATTGGGTGAGAAATTGTTCTATTAGATACTAATGTCTTGCAAGAGAGAAGAGAATCATCATAGGCATCACAGTAGGTGAAGTATACAAAATGAACATGGTTAGAAAGGCATCAGACAAACGCCATCGATATCTTCAGCTGCAGCGTCAACAAAATGAGGAGCTACGTAGGCTGGTACCTTGCCTGATAGGCTTGCAGTGGCTAATATGGAAACACATAATGATCAGTGAAGTAGCCATTCGCAAGTATGCTTGCTGCTGGTTCTATAACAAAGCTTACAATGGACTCTAAGATGGCCGCTCATTGGACATCCGCTGGTAGTTCGCTGCATGTGCTTCAAGTGCCACGTAGGCCTGCAATTTCTAACATTGCGCCTCAATATGTTGATTAGTTATGCAGAAACTTAAAACGTAGTAATCTGCCAACATGTTTTCTTGCCCAATACTGTATGACTTCTGTAGTTACTTTTTGTCTCCGCAGAAAGTCTTGTAATTGTCGAACAGTATCCGGCCACTTTAGGCCCAATCGTGCTCATGAGACCATAGCACAGAACAATGACCACTGGGATGCCGTGCATACTGTTGATTTATAAATGCAGGTGCTCCCATCAGCAATAGGTTACCATAGAATCTGTGCGCGAGGACAGTCATTTTTTGGGGGACGAGGAGGATGTGGCAACCTTCACTCCTCATGGCGCTGCTACTGTGGCCTTTTGCTGGATATTCCAAAACTGCGTACTCGACGTAATGGTAGCACATGACTTGTTTTACGTTTGGGGTGAAGTCGTTTGTAATCTTTCAATATGTTTTCAAAGTTGACTGAGGTGGCTATTCGCACGAGTTGGTGATTCTTTACGTTAAGACAGTGCGCATACAAAAAGACAATATAATAAGTGAAGAACCTGCGACTATAGCTCTGGCGAGTGCTACATTTCAAGGTGTGTGCGAACTTAGAAGGCTACCCGCAGGGTCAAAATATATACATAATACAACATATCAAAGTCGTAAATACTTCTTGTATTAAAAATCAGCTCAACTGCAGAAGGCGAAAGCTTAAAAGGTGAGATGTTTTTACTAGATTGAGCCTTCTTCCACCGCATGAGCAACTCGTCTTGTGCTGAATAATGCTTTCGTAGTCGGCCCCATGTAAAAAATATAATGGTTTGTTGACCATTTGTGGAAGCCTGTGTTATTCATTTAAGCAAGTAAACTACCGAAAAAAACTTAAATTGAACATAACTTTGTATGAAGTGTGCAGGAGCGAGGCATTTAAAAAATTTGAAATACCATATATTATACACAGGAAACACGTGTCTCAGTTGCACCTTTGCACAGACCATAGTTGCCTCAAACAGAAAGCAAGGTGTTCATGTTTAGGGATTGAGGCAGGACGCTGGGTTGGTCGGTCAGCGTGGTCGCATAGATATCGCGAAGCACCGCTACCACTTCTTTGGTTTTTCATGAGCGAATTCTTTTCCACAAAATGCTAGGTGGCACACCTCAGCAACAACAAACTCAGCGAGCAGAAACTTGCGGCCGCCAAAACTTATAACAACAGTGATATATACGGAAACTTTTAAGGGGGGCTTTTTCCTAAGAAACATGCCGTCAGTACTATTGAGCAGCAAAGTGGACAATTCGTTTTTTAGAAAAGAATGATAATGAAAGTATACAGTTTATAATAACAAACCACAAAGCCATTGGTCCTTCTTCGCCCGTCATGCATCATTACTCAGCTGGACTGAGCCTACCACAGAGCAAACACCTCTCCCATCTTTCACTCACCCACCTTATTTAGTCCTTGCTGTAGCTGCGTTATAACATTGTGTAAGCAATTTTCGCAACTCTGCACGCGTTACATGCTATCCTAGCACTTACCTTCGTAAACCAATATGTGACTACGAAAGACGCCGGGGGGCTCCAAAAAGTTTGACGACCTGCTGTTTTTTAATATGAACTTTAAAAGTACAGAATATGAGCCTGTAGCATTTCTCCTTTTTTGAGAAGCGACCGTTGCGGCTGGCATCAAATCCATGACCTTTCGGCTCAGCAGCCAACCCCATAACCATTGCTTCACCACGGCGTATTTCATGTCTGTCCTGTCCTGTTTTTCAAGCTTTTTACTTTCATTTTGGTTGAGCATAGTCCACCAAATAACCCAGGTTGGTACTGTATTGCAGGTTCTGTTCTATTAGTGGTTATTCCACGTTACTTATAGTCACGTCCGCAGCCGCAGTGGTACTATAGGTACAGCGCTTCGCTGCTGACATGAAGGTCGCCGATTAAATGACTGCCGCGGCGGTCACATTTCGGTGTACGCGAATAGCTAAAGGTCCGTGTACTGTGCAACGTCACTGCACGATAAAGAATGCGACGATGGTTGAAATTTCCACAGTTCTTCTCTACAACGAGAAGGTCGCTTTGTGGTCTGTTGAGAACCTCAACTATACGAGTGCTTCGTTTGCATCACCCATACACCTCGCTTTTGAAATAAATTGCAACAACTACGTATAGTAAGAGAGCGCCGAAGTGCTCAGTATTAGGACCATTGTTGTTTTTCTCAATGTTTTGCGAAATCGAGCAACAGGTAGCAGCACCATCACTGCGTTAGTGTGGATCGGCTGTAGATAGCACACATCTAAATGTTCTCGTAAATATAGACGCACGTTCGATTTCGCGCGTCGTAGTTATTTTCTAAACTATTTATTGTGATAGCAACGATCTGTGCAATCTCTGGAGGACTTTGCCACCGCAAGTGGCATCGGCGTCGCCGTCACTCTCCGCATATATATATATATATATATATATATATATATATATATATATATATACGGTGAGTATATATTGTGAGTATATATGTATTCTAAGAATTCATTGGTCTTCTTCTCATCTGTCAATAACCATCATCATTCTTCGCGTCTTTCCTCCTTATCATCGGGCGCCATCTTGTTGTTGCTTGAATAAAGGCATCAGCTCAACCGACTTCTCTGAGGACCCCCTGGCAAACGGTATGGAGCTCCGATCCTTCGTTCGAGCCATAATTCGTAAGGAATTACCAGCCTACAGTGTACCTCCTTCTAACAACGTTCCCGCTCAACCTGTCTCTAGCGATCTGCGTGGCATTATCAGGGAAGAAATGTCAGCATTTCAAAGCACCCGCCATGCTCCACCTTGCCTCTAACCCGCTTCGCACGCACAGGCCGCTTCAATGCAACCCTCGCCGTCTCAAGCACCACCACCTGTGTCTGATCACGACCATCCCGCCCCTCTAGTAGCCCGTCCACCGAACCCTACTTACCATCCACCCTGGCGAGCCCCGTCTATTTGATACTACTGTGGAATTCGAGGACACATTTCTCGGTTCTGCCGACGTTGGCAGCAGGATGAACGTCGTGGTTATACCGCTTCTGAACGTGACGACTCATGTGCTCGAGGTTACTACCGTTATGCCGACAGTCCTTCCAACCACCGATCCCCATCTCCTGTGCACATTTCCAACACGACCAACAATACACGTGCATCCCGACCACGCTCCCCTTCGCCACTCCAACGCTCTGTTTCACATCTTCGGCCTGTCTCTCGACTGTCTGCCCCGCGATTGAAAAAATAAACAGTGCAATTTTGTAAGAATTATAGGACTTCATCTCCTTTGTCTGTCAATAACCATCATCAGTCTTCGCTTCGTTCCTCTTCATCATCGGCGCCATCTTACTGTTGCCTAAATAAAGCGTCAGCTGAACCATGGTATTTCAATATATATAAGCATAAAGAGAAAAATAATCGAGAAAACACTCTGGCACGCGGAATCTACGAGCCGTAAATGCGATTCGATTTGATTGATTTGTGGGGTTTAACGTCCAAAAACCACCATATGATTATGAGAGACGCCGTAGGGGGGGCTCCGGAAATTTTGACCACATAAGGTTCTTTAACGTGCACCCAAATCTGAGCAAACAGGCTGGGGTGCGAACCCGCGACCTGCGGCTCAGCAGCGGAGTACCTTAGCCACACGACCACCGCGGCTTGGTGAGTCGTGAATGTGAAGCGTTAACCACTGAGCCACGGAGAAGTACCACTATCAGCGTTCAAACAAAGATATCGCGTTTTCGGCATTACTAGAGAAACGGCTCAATGAGTGCACGGCGCCACATCGTCACGACGCGTCGGCGCGCGCTCTCATCTCCCATGCGTACTTTACCCCGCGGAGAGAAGGGGATCAACGCTCACTCGCACCACCTTATTTCACGGTCGGGAGGATTGTACGGCTTAGCTGGCTTCGGGCTTTTACTGGAACGAAGCTGTTAAGTCACCGGGAGCACAAAGGTCAATGCAATTGTTGCGTAATCTCCTTTTGCGAAAAGGGCGTGCTCTTCAGACACATCGAAGTAAGAACTGAGATGGTTATTCGCATTCATAGGTACCTGTCAGTAGGCTTCGCGCGTTTTTTCTGCATGAGAAACGCGAGGCACGTTCAGATCTGCTTGCCATTCCTAGCCTGACCTTTCAATTTGTTGCTATTGCGTTATCTGCTTTCACTTTGTGGAGAAGCTGCGACTTTTTTTCTTTCTGGCGCTTATATACATTATTACGACGCGTATGTGCTTCACTGAGCAGGGGAATTATAAGTGTGAAATTAGGAAGATCTCTCGACAGCTTTATCCCAAGCTGCCTCGCCATACGAGCCTTCTGTTCAACTGTTCAATAAGCCCTCGTGCCCCTACTTCAGACATAACAAGATATATATATATATATATATATATATATACACGGTCACGGACGGCGACACCAACGCTGAAAGCCGACGCGCCGACGCCATTAGAAAAGCTCTGCCGAGAGTATCCATGTAATTGGTATAGAAAGAAAAATAATCAATTTTCTCTACCACTTATCTCCAACTATGAGGTTATATGCCACACGTGTATGAATAAATCAGTTTGACGACTTACGTGACAGAATTCTTAAGTTCTTCATGCTCTTACCAGATGGTCATATTCTTGAAACGCGTTTACGCGCCCACAGTCATTTTACTTCCCGCCAAGTTTAGGAGGCGATGGCAACAGCAACCAGATTTACGCAGCCAGCCAGCCAGCCGGTCAGCCATGAAATCAGCCAGCCAGCTAACCAGCCAGTAAGCTAGCCACACAGACAGACAGGCAGACAGACAGACAGACAGACAGACAGACAGATAGATAGACAGATATATAGATAGATAGATAGATAGATAGATAGATAGATAGATAGATAGATAGATAGATAGATAGATAAATAGATAGATAGATAGATAGACAGATAGACAGATAGATATAGATAGATAGATTGATAGATAGATAGATAGATAGATAGATAGATAGATACGCTCAAAACACCTTCAGTTCGCCAAAAACGCTTCGCATTAAAAATCAAACAATTCGCTTGAGGGTATTTGCACGCAGTATTGTATTTAACAAAAGGTGCTTCAATGGGTTGGAGAGTACAATGTTCGAATCGCGTCACACTGAGGCAAGGATATTCTGTATAGTTTAAGAAGCTGTACAATTGCTGCAATTTCTTTATTGATAATCCAATGCGCAGGTGCGCAACATGGAGAATAGCGCAACAATGAAGAAAGTAGAGGGCCAAGTGTTGAATTTTGAAGTCAGGTAGCTATGAAAGCTCGAGCAATGCATACGCTTTTGGTTTACGCTTTTGGGAAACAGTCATGCCACAAAAGCACCTAGCTACTGCCCTTATAGTGATGGCTTTTCTGACGCTTCTTAAATGCGTACATGTTGAATACCCAGACACTGTTTTCAACACTCCTGATATTACAAAGGTAAGACACTTTGTGTATTCAGTAGACTTCTCCTGCAATTACACTAGCGCTACCATTTTCAGTAGAATAAATTAAAGCTACCGTATGTTTTTTTATTATGCGACCGCTTTGCCGATGTGCGTTGAAGACTTACCAGGCAATGGTTTCTTCGTTTGGTTATTTATGGCATTATCGTGATAAATGTGAAAATGAACACCCAGTGAGGATAAAATTTCTTGAGTGAAGTTATGTCAGCAGCCTATTAGGCTGAAAGGAAACTTCACATTGAAAGAATTGAGGAATATTCTTTAGTGATGTGGACAATGACCCAGAAACAACGAAGTGCGTGAAAATAAGTGCGTGCTTAGTGCGCAGATAGTGGTCTCACTGAGCGCAAACGCATCAGAACCACTAAAGTTTACGATTATGACAAGCAACGTACACTGAGTTTCCTGCATTGAACATGGCATGTCACAGGATCCTACGACAGTTATGGTTTTCAGCATGCAAGTTATTTCAGTGACACAACCAGTTAAACTAGCTCTTATCACCTCATGAAATTTACGTAGTATCGTAGTCCTCCATCAATTCAAATAAAATCTAAGAAAAGTGACCCTCGCCACAAATATGTTTAATGTTTAAATATTTCCGCTCACATCCCATTTTGAGCAGCAATAAGACCTGTTTTTATTCAAAACAGAATTTTCCATGTTGTGAGTGATGTTTGGCTGGTTTGGCCGGTGTAAGTTCTACCCCACGTAAACAGATCTTGCAGAACGGACTGACCGCGCATTTGACAAAAGGCTCGTCGCGTATGGAGAGAGAGAGACGTGAACGTTCGTGAGGCATGACATGACAAACAACTTTATTTGGTCCTGAGAGGCAAGGCAGCGGGCCAACTATGTAGGTCCCCACCCAGCCGTTGGCTAGTCCCATGTCGGAACAGAGAGGCCATGCCTCTCCGCTCGTTCACGGGCCCTCTGGACAGCCTGAAGCTGGACGTCTTGACTGGGGTCTGTGATTGCCGTCGTCCAGTCTTCTGTTTTAAAATCCTGTAACGCAGGGCACTGCCAGAGCATGTGACTCAAAGAGCAAAATTCACCACAATCTGGGCAAAGTGGATCAATATCCGGCAGCATCTTGATATATGATGGCTTGGAGATGGCGAGCACTAGACAGCATAAAATACACGAATATCGAAGGTTACGCTTGCTTCTAATAGAACAAGCTTCAAGGCTTTTGTACGCATGAGCGTAGATGGTTCGTATTCAAGTATTCACCCTGTTGTATATTTGATTTTGCGTTGAAGCCTTCCGGACAAGAAAAGTATGCCTTATGTGTTTTGATCTTTTTGCGATCATATATTTGTCTAGTAGGGTGTTGACTTCTTGAGAGTAATGCAAAATCAAGTTACAAATTTCAAATAATGCAGAATTTATGAAGAATACACTCCGGTGAACGAGAAATCACCGCCCAAAACACCAAGTGCGACACATGCATGGGAGCTTCAAGAAAAATAAACTCTGAAAACATGGAACTTTAAAATGAGCACAACTCAAAATATAACGATCTTTATCTCCATTTGCCTAAAAATCTTAGTGGGTGTGCAAAATTTTTAAGATTATTATTTTTATAAATTTTTCACTGTTTTCAATGGATGGCCAACTTAACTTTTCTGCTTTGTTATTTTCTTTGTACCTCCCTTGCCTTTCTTGTTATTTCGTTGACGCTTTTGCAGCTGCAAATATTATCACGTGTATCCGATATAATTATTCATAAAAAAGTTACCTTTCACTTTGCTTTGCATAATAGTTTGAACATTAGTCGTTAGCGGTAAGTAGAAGATTGAGGGTTTAAGCAATGAGAGATCACTGAGAAAAGAATGCGGCTAGTGCTTGCGGTATTCCCTGTTTTCGACATTCCAACAGCTTCAGCCGCATCACATTTGCAATATCTTATTTCTTCAATGAAGCCCTCTTCTTCCCGCAAATTTCATTATTTGATTGATATGTGGTGCCTAAAGGCCTACTCTGGCGATTGTTTCGACCATGTGAGAATAATGATGATTTCAGGTTCCTAAGACACTTAAGCGCCCGATAACTGAAATGCTAAAAAATTCGAAAATCATTCTTACAGTCAAGAAACCGCAATATTGAAAGCAAAACCCAACCGAGTGCGCTTCTATGCATGAAGTAAAAATTAGCCTGGCGCTGCCAGAACGTGTCTGATTGCACATAATGCCCGCCAGATGGTGTTACCTGTCCACACCCTCCGCGGTGATTGGCTAAAACGCTTACGTTGTTATGGTGATTATAAGGCGAATCGTGTGTGGCTCACAACGCAACGCCACTTGGAACCTATCGCAGCGCTCACCAACACAGAAAAAAAAAATCGAACGCTCAACCAATGAAGTTCCGGCCAAACCCACCCAATCTATAGCAGGCAAGGAGATGCTGCAGTGGCACATCAGTTCGTCACTTCCGCGAGGCAAAACTCGATGTCACACACACAATTGCCATCAATTCAGACAAGCTAGGTGAGCGTTTCGAAGCAAGCTATAAACTTTATTTGATAAGAATCTCCGAAAATCTCAAGCCTGTAATCGGGCATGAATGGCGCAAACGTGCAAATGAACGTACCCAGTGAATTTCATTGAGATCCACTGACCTGAAAAATCGCTGGAGTTAGGCTTTAACGACCAGAAACCACCATATGAATATGGGAGACACTGTAGTGAAGGACTCCAGAAATGGGGACCACCTGGAGTTCTTTAACGTGCACCCAAACGTGAGCACACGGGCCTACAGCATTTTAAGCCCCATCAAAAAAGCAGCCGAGTACCTTTGCCACTAGACCACCGCGGTGGGGCTTCCCATGAACTTTCTTCTCGAATAACTCTTGTGGGAATATTGAAAACTTTTCGGCGAATACATTGTAACGCGTATCGCCGAGACGAAGCAAGAGATGAAATTTTTGAGAATTTTGAGAAGCTCGCAAAACATTTTGGCATATCTTTAAAAATGAGATATAATAACTAGTTGTCGAGTAGCTAAGCCTTTCTTTTGATATCAGTGGTGTCAGAAATCGGAAACACTTGATATTTTTGGTATGCAAATAATTAAAAAAATATTTCGGGTAATCTAATTCACCTATAAAAAGCTTAACTTGATATTCACTGTGATCTGAAGTTTCTGAAGCCGATCCGGCCGTGAGGCTTTTAGAGAAACCGTGCTCAAGATGACACCACGAATCGAGAAAGTCCAATGTCAATAGTTTCAACAATTGCTCTACACACAAGACGAAATGCATCTTTTTGGTATTCTTGGTCTCTTCATCAACAGAAAACCAGGCGGACAAAATAGCTTCAAGTCCCATGCGGTTCAGTACGGATACGGAATAGCAAGCTGTCGTGTATGACCGAGTAGAGTTGAAGTTATTTATATGGGTAGGTGTGTTTTTTTCGGGTTGCCTGTAAAACATTTCTTTACCTTAGTAACATCTGTATAGATGCTGCCCGCTAGTGAGCTCTCAACCTGCCTCATTATTCTCTCTTTTGAGAGAGGTGGACTACGACTTCATGCTTACTTGGCACATTCAATCTTCGAATGCTTAAATTGTTTTTCTGCATTGAGCAACCTGAAAAATCACACAAAAAAGTGTGGCCTGTTTTTTCAGGGCCGAAGCTCCTTAAGCCGTGGGTCGTGCGTCCGCAATGTATGTAGTAGTAGTAGTAGTAGTAGTAGTAGTAGTAGTAGTAGTAGTAGTAGTAGCAGTATTAGTAGTAGTAGTAGTTGTTGTTGTCGTTGTAGTTGTCATTGTCGTCGTAGTAGTAGGTAGCCACCTCCTCGGTTGAGGAGGAAAACCGGGCACGTTAATCATATATGAAAAGATAGTTGCGTCTGCTGAAATAACACACAGGAATGAGCATCAGTGACTTAATACGCAGTACAATTCGTCTTGAGTTTGATGCTTACTGAGAAAAAACTAGTAACAGAAGGACGCACTTCGAGCACTCTCTGACCACGCAGAAAAGATTGCCAGGTTACACTCGCTGGGCGTATCCTCCTCGGTTTTAGCAAGGCTAGGCGCAACCTTCTTGCTATTAGCGTAGATTGCGCAGCTTTAGCAGGACGGCTCAGTGCTCTCCCATAGTTGAGTACGAACTATTAAAAATTGTTAAACATTTTTTTTCTAAAAACGTTTAGCCAGATTGGGCCGCAGTACCATGAACTAGTGGCATTAAAAGGTGGGAACTATACACGAAGCGCCGGCCGTAAAACAGTGCGCGCGTGCCGCTCCTCTAGACCGGCTGTACCAGTGAAGGAGTTTAAAGGGTACCACCTCTCGTTTAGTCCTTCGAGTGCTCGCTGGATGGCAGTACTTCTATATGACGAATATATAAGGAAAAGAAGCGAGATGACAGTATTTGGAGTGTTCACTGGATGAACGGACAGACAGATGGACGCACGGACAGATGAACAGACGCACAGATGGACAGACGGTGGCGCAGACGGACTGATGGACGCTTCGGCCAACTCGTTATTACGCACACGGTGCATATGCTGTGATTTCCTCGGCACATCGCTGAGCTAGCTATCTTGGAATACCCCCTGAGGTACAAATAATGATATGCTATTAAATATCAATTTTCTAGTGAATTATTGCAACATAAGCGATCACACGACTACCAAGATAACTTCAAAAGAGAGGATGATGATTTTGCACATGTTGGTGTCACTGCTAGGTAAAACGTGTCGTGTTTTTTGTAAAACGTGTCGTGCTGTGGTTCATCTTGCGTACCTAACTATACCCTAAATGTTCACAATGTTAAAATAGTTATGAGGTGCTGGAAACTTCTGTGAAATAAATCTACTAGTAAGTTGCCAGGCGGATGGATACTCCTCTGAGCAGCAATGCTTTACGACAGTCAAATATTTAGTTATTTACCATTCGACGCTTCTTCGCATAATGACAGCTTGATTGGCATAACAAAGCAAATTCGCATCGAAAATTAGTTGCAACACGCTGTGCGAGTTGAAAGTCACAATAACACTTCAAATCAGTACCTCCATACCGCCTGTGCTTGTCGTTTGAGTGTTCCTTTTCTTGTGTGTGTCTCTTTTGCGGCCAAATCATGCCATTAAGTAAATACCAACTAGGCCAACAATCAGTATTATTACCTCCATAAAAATATCGATGAATGAAACTCTTAGTTAGTGGCACTTTGTTAAACAGTTCAACGTTGGCTGGTGCCATTGTTCTTTCTTGGGGTCAATTTAACATCAGCTAGCGCGTCAAATTCATATTGAAGACGGCTCTATGCGCACCTACACGTAAAACAAAACTTGATAACATGATTGCTATGGCTATTCGTGTCGGCCATAGCGAGTAAAACATCCCGATAAAGATTTGTTTACACTAAAGTGATATTATTTAACAAGCAACACCCAAATATTTGGCATTAGTTGTTTTTATATCCGCAACGCTTTCATAAACTGTAGAGTGGTTGTCCAGACAATTTATTTCAACTGCTTCCCTCCAATGTTTGCTGTTCTGTTGGCAAAACGTGGCCAAAAATACATCTATATTTCTAGTTATTCCGAGCAAAGAAATATCACAATTCGCTCGTGGCCTAATCTGGTTCAGCAATAATAAAAATATTGCGTTGTTTTTTGCGCTTCTCTTGCGCCTTCTGCTGCATTCTCAGTATTCCACCTGATGATAAAATTATAAAAAGAGTTTCTGGGCATGACATGCATATTGCATTGTGGCCAAATGTTATTGTGTTATGGGGCCGTTTCTTAGGAATGACGTTCACGAGTGGTGCTGACGCCAAGTAAAATTTATGAAAGTGCGGTAAAGTTATTGTGCATTCAATAGTATGTTCAAGCCCAACTTGGTGTAATAACATTATTCATTTTTTTCCGGTTATTGACCTATTTTTAAAATGGCTGTTGGATATTGATAAATAAAAATTATAACATAATTTGTGGTTCAGAGAGCACTGACCACTTTATGTTTTTTCAGCGACTCTTTATTTAATCACTGTGGTTACACATGTACATTTTGATAATATTTAACGCAAAGTAGCACAAAAATGGCATTGTAGGATACCACACGTGCTCTAGCATTGAACAACCACAGCACAAAAGTGTTGCATCCTGTCTCGTCGCCCCCTAAATAGTACCAAAATGTCTTTCCAACAAGGGTGAATTTTTCCCCTTGTGCATACAATTTTCGCAACGCAGGGAAAGGTGTTAAAGATTCCTGCTGAAACTAAAAGTTATTCCTCCCTGAGTGAAAGCTGTTAAGAGGTCGACAACAGCCAATATTTCTTTCTATCTTTCCTTTTAGTTATCTCTCTGTAGTACTCTTTCTATTTTCTTTCTTTATTTCTTATTTTCTCCCTTTTTATGTATTGCTCTGGCGTCCACTTCTTTCCTCTTTTTATACATTTGCTATTTTTGGCGTTATTACAAACCTACTGTTCTTTAACTGATGATGACATGTCATCGTCACTGAGGCACTTGAAAAACAGGTGGCAGGAACATTACGCCAAGCAGATGACAACGAGAGCACATGACACCATATGACAATTTGGACCCTTAAGATGCTCCATCCTTAAAAAATGCGACTAAACTGAGGTACTTCATGGGGCAATAAGGTACTTCCAATATTCAGCCATGCTGGGGCTTCGAAATTCCTCGCAATACGCAGCTACACAGGTGTCATGTTGAGCAAAGAGTAATGTTAACAGATGTAATATAGTGTGGCAGAAAAGGAAGATCACACCAGCCGTTCTACAGTGAAGTGTACGTAACAAGGGATTAATTCAAATGGTTCATAATGCACCCAAAGTTCGGTGTTTGGCTGTGGCGTTGAAGATGTGTACGAGTCCACAATGAACAGGAAGAAATTTTCACATGGCACTGTATTAAAGAGGCATGCGCGTTTGATGACAGAATTCACAATCTCTTGTTTCTATCTTCTCTTAGATCAGCTTTGTTCGCTAAGGTCATCTGTCCTGCTGGTCCAGGATACATCCTGCTCGGAGAGGAAGATTAGCAGTGACCTTTCATGCCTCCAGGCAGAAAAAGAAAAACAAGTTCCTAATGCTGTTGGCAATACTAGGTATTTCCGGAGACGTCGAAACCAACACTAGAGATTTAAAAAGTGATGGCGAGGAGCGTGATGTTTTTATTTCTTTATTTATTTTGTAGTTCGCCAGCAGTGCATATACCACTGTCACCTTTGACACTGTTTCTCGTGATGGCACGCTGAACTCGATGCGCGTTTACTAAAACATTTTCGAATGAGGGGCCCTTGAAAGCCTCCCACGTATATCATTGGTTTGAGTCATCATTCAACATTATTATCAGCAGCATTATTGAGCTGAAGATGAATGCTTTACAAACGTGTATTAGGTACCTAGGTTTTCCACAAAGTGAATGATAGTGGCCTTGTGAGTTCTTCTCTATTTAACAACGCTGTGATAATTTACAACATAGGGTATATTTTGCAACAGCACACGCATTAGTTGTTGCAATAGAATTTTCAACGGGCTCCATGAAATCCGCTCCTTTAGATTACGCTATGACTGTGCTGCGTCGTCTTCACGCGCCTGGTGCAAGGCCGATCGAAATCGGTGGTGAAGCTTCGGGCGAAACTTGGTTGAGGCCCTATTGCCAGTGGCACCAACATACTGTGCTAAGGACAACAAAAGAATCAAAGAGAGACTTGGTGAGCTCCGACTAATTACGAATAACATAAAAGCGAGGGAACACAGTGGCTCACCAACAGAGAGCACACTATTAGATAGGTGTATATGACAAAGCACTGCAGACATCGATGAGTCAGCCGCTGAGAACAAGGTGCGTCAGCCGATAGAAGCAGTTTTCTTGGAGAGATACGGTGCATGATCACATCATTAACGGCCGTGAAATGGTCTCTATGATTACAGCTATAGGTAAAAGACATCAACTCAATTCATGAAGCACCCTAGTTCGCTGACGTTACCAATAATAGCACAAGCATACCGTTTTTTTGTTCCGGTATAACTGGAGAGATTGTATTTTATGGTAACTCTGTGACATTATACATGTGTGCTCAAAGTAGGAAAACAACTTTCTAAGTTACTAACGTACAGGATTTCTGCATCAATACCCGCAATGTGGCTAACGTTGTTTATTCGGATCAACCCGTGTAATGACTTGCTAATGAAATTTCAAGTACAAGCGACTAGTATCATGCCTTATCACGTGGAAAGGTATTTTGCCACTGGTTGCAATGCTAGCAAAGATTAGTTCGGCGATTTATTTTACTTATGGGTTTACCAAGTGCACCTTCAATAGTAAGGCACAGCTAATCACATGGGTTACTTTTGCGCACTCTCCAATATGCCCCACGGGTAAATTTTCTGAAGTATTTCCGGAAAGAAAAAAATCCGCCAGGTCCTCAAAACAGTGGGAAGCCATCTACTGCGAAACAGTCAGGAAATATGTGCACAGACCACCTCGCTTGTCCTCGAAGCAAATAAAGTAATTCGGGGTAAGACATCTATAGCTCACTGTATATCGCATGTTTGTCTTGCAAGCAGGAGTACAGAGTTTGGTATATAGCATAGTATACTGTGACGTATATTGCGGTATACAGAATGCATGGCCAGCTGTTTACGTTTGGCCGGCATTCATACTCTGCCTTGCCATGTTTGGCACCTATGCAGGTAATGGAATGGCCGGAAGCGTAGCAGGGCCGTGTCATGTGAATCGTGCCAGATATGTCATGCATGTCATAAAATCCTTGCGTTGATGTCATGCAACCTCATCACCTGATACCAGACCTAGTGTACAAGTGCCGTGACTGGATAATTATTATGACACGTAGATTATGTCTTGAATGACATCCGTATCACAATCTTCAAGTTAACACCTATCTTCGTCGAAACGTCATTTCGCGCAACCTTGGTATATAAAAATTTATGTCGTAGAAAGCTGTCAGCAGGCGTACCATGAGAGTGGCAGGTAAGTCATGATGTACATGAAATGTATTCAATTATTTTTCTGTTACTACCTGTGATTTGCGTTTGTCTCACAGTGGCGTCATAACTAACATTTTTGCTGTATATAGAGTTATAAAATTGCCGGCGTCCACGCCATTAGCATGCCATGTATACCCTGTCCTGCACGACATACAAGTCAATAATTTTGTATTTATGTTGACCCTATTATCTCCCACGCAACACCAATTTTTGGGTACATTACGCTGACAAACCGGCTGCGGGAGCACTATGAGCATGACAACTAAGTAATAGCGTACATAGCATGCATCACATGACATTTATATAACCATCTGTCACTTATTTGTGCTGTACAATTGTTTCACACCATAGAAACTTTAGTGTATATCATCTAGGAAACCAGCCGCAAGACAACCATGAGCATAATAAGTAAATACTGCCTTACATGACATACCTGTCGTAACTTTTATGTTACCTTATGTACATTAAAGTTATTCATATAGTAAAGTCCCGCAGTACTACTCCTAGTGAAGATAAAACAAGTACACCGGCTGGCAGCTCACCGTGAGTCTGGCAAGTAGGTCTTAGGTTACATGTATGTCGTTATTTTTCGTAACCACCGGCCAATTCTGTTCTTGAGTCAGAACTGCCTCGTGGTACCAATAGAAATATATGCGCATTTAATTGAACTGCAGTGAGAGCACCCCTACCAAGATATAAAAATCATTCTGTTCATGACAAGCGTGTTATGACTTACACGCTGGAACCTGTCGCATATGTTCGTAAGACACCATCGGCACGTCAAACCAATGGTTTCACATAATTGAGATACGGGCTTGCGATTGTTTCCCTTGAACGAGGAGTTCACAGTAAGCCTGATTCATAAGCTCACGATGATTACGTTCTTGCCCTTTGTATACACCGCCCATCGCTACTACCGAATCAATGATTCAGTGAGGTCTTCAAACCGATGTCCGGTGCGGCCTTTCGGTCTCGCCAGTCTGTTAGAAAGACTACTAATATTTTATCGTTCAAGAGGAAGTAGAAGTCGTGAGAATCCTCAGAAACACACTTGCCGGGTACCCACTACGCCATAAAAATAATTTCGGTATAGTAGGCTGGCACTCACTATGCTATCCTTCGTCATTCTTCGGAGAAGCGTGGTATCCACTAAACACTAGTTACGAATTATTTGCAAATTTTGTGTTGCATTTATGGCTGAATACGATGAAGATTTACGCCTAAAGTGGGTATGCGCCACAGTTACGTCATGAAAAACAAGCTTTTGCATTGTGTTGAGCATTGGACGACCCCCTCGTTACGTGATTCACATTGTGTGACGCCTGGTTGTTCCTTCGCTGTTGTAAAACGCCTAATTATATACCCATATCAACACGATTGTTTTATGGACACCAAGCCTGCGTAAGGCAAGTTCGCACATAGTTCGTAAGCTCATCGTGGCTTAGTTATAGAATAACGGCCTAGCACGCAGTGCACCAGGGTTCGAATCCCACAGCGCTACCTCTTGTGGTTGGCGTATCTTGTTTGTTTTTTCTTATATCGTGCAATATTGGTTATAGACACCGGCCATAGCGGACAACAACGGCACTGCACGTGACCCGCGTTGTGATATCGTAACGTCTATCGCTATAATATTGTTACGCTCAACGAGGACCAGGACGTTTACGGCTGAAGGGGACATTTATTTTGGTCGCGCAGAGAAGCGCCGGAGCAGCCAACAGGTTGATGATCGCAGTGTCGTCGTCTTCCTTCTTTTCCCCAGCTTGGGGAAAAGAAGGAAGTTCACCCATCTTGTTCACCCATCTTGGTTTTCTTCCCAGACATGCGCAATATTCCTCCCCTCGCAGACGAAGCCCGCCGGGCGAGGTAATAGATTCACCTTGGTGTATCGGTTACCTCGCCCGGCGGGCTTCGTCTGCGACATAGACTGCTTGTGTTTTAGCGGCTCTTCTACCACTTCTCGTGAGGCGAGCTATTGTGTACGTCACTTCAGTGATTTTGTTTAGAACAAGAAACGGTCCGTCATATGTGGCCAAGAACTTTTGGCATAACCCGCGTCTACGTTCCAGAGTCCAGAGCCACACTAAGTCGCCTGGATGGTAAGTTACAGGCCGGTGGTGGACGTCGTAGCGTGCCTTCGATTTTTCTTGTGATGCCAAAGTGCGTAGACGAGAAATACGACGTGCCTCTTCTGCAAGGCAGAGGATTTCGGCAACTGAGAGGTTCTCGTGCACCGAGAATGGCAAAACTGTGTCGAGTGTGTGCCGTGGCGGTCCGGCGTACATCAAGAAAAAGGGGCTATAGCCTGTTGTCTCGTGCTTAGCGGTGTTGAACGCGTACGTTATAAATGGCAGTACATCATCCCAGTTCTTGTGGTCCGATGCCACATACATAGAGAGCAGGTTTACAATTGTGTGGTTGTGGCGCTCCGTGAGCCCATTTGTTTGTGGATGGTATGGCGACGTGTGACGAAGGCGGGACTCACTCAATCGAGGCAGCTCTTCTACTATATCAGCCGTAAATTGTCGTCCACGATCACTGATCCTCACTTGAGGTGAGCCATGTCAGAAAATAACGTGCTGCAGCAGGAACACAGAGACGTCACTGGCAGTTGCGGTTGGTATGGCCGCCGTCCCGCAGTAGCACGTGAGGTAATCGACGCATACAAATATCCAGCGATTGCCCTTAGACGACATTGGAAAAGGGCCCACGAGGTCAATGCTCACTTGTTGGAAAGGTGTGCTTTAAGGTGGCAAGGGCTGTAGAAGACCAGCCAGAGCAGTATATGGGCGTTTGTGGCGTTGACACTGCGTGCAGCTGGCCACATACACCTCGATTGACTGTCGTATTTCCGGCCAATAAAAGCGTTCCTTAGCACGGTAAAGCGTCCGCACAGAACCTAAAAGTCCGGACGTAGGATCGTCATGCATAGCACTTGAGATCGTTGTCCGAAGGCTTTCCGGCACTACTGTGAGAAAACTTGCGCCAGTGCTGGAAAAGTTCTTATATAGGAGTTCGTTGCGTACACAGAAATGGCATGCCGTAGAAGCTGTGCAGAGCTATGATAGCGTGGTGTCTTTTCGCTGTTCATCTTTGAAAGTGCTGAGGTCGGCAAACTTAGGTGACACAGAAGCGATGAGGTGGTCGAGGTCATCAGCGTCATACTCTGTAGTGCTAAGTGGCATGCGCGAAAGGCAATCTGCGTCGGCATGTCGTCAACAACTTTTGTACGAGACTGCGAAGTTATACTCTTGGAGCCGAAGTGCCCAGCGCGCTAGATGGCCGCAAGGGTCCCGAAGGTTGATTAGCCAAACAATGAGTGGTGGTCAGTGACGACTGTAAAAGAGCGTATATATAGGAAAGACCGAAACCACTGAACCGCAAATACTACCGCGAGGCATTCTTGTTTTGTGACAGTGAAATTCTGTTCGGGCCTACTCAAGGAGCGACTTGCGTATGCGATCACGTTACCATAACATTGAACTAGGACGGCACCATTTCCTATGCCGCTGGCATCCGTGTAGAGTTCTGTTAGAGCTGATGGGTTGAAGTGTTGAAGAACAGGCCGTGACGTCAGGAGGAACTTCAGTTCAATATCAACTTCAATATCACAGTAAGATATAGCCAGATGAAGGACGGGCATCAGCTTCCCTGCTTCTATAGTGACCCTGAAGTGGAGCTGGCTGGACTTTTTTTATTGCGGTGAAAGTTGTGAAGAGATCGCAACACGGGTCACACGTGGCACCATGATTCCCCGCCACTGCCACAGGTGTCTGTGAGCACTTTCGCAGAAATTAAGAAAAAAAAAACTGAAATGAAAAGCACTAAACATACTTTTATTTGAACCCGGGTCCACTGTGTGCGAGTTCAGTATTCTACCGCCAAACCGCTCCGTTGCTTTGGACTCGTTCACAGTTTTGCCTTAGTCAGGCTTGAGGCAGGGAAAGAAATCGCAATATTGTGAGCAATAAAGAGTTTTAGAACAGCAGAACAATAGCAGGAGTCAGACAATGCGAATCGCTTAACGAGTGGTTCGTGCAAAGCTCCAACCCTTTACAAAGGCTTGTTCTTCACCATCTATTAACTGTGGCACATACCCACTCCAGGCATATTTCTTCTTCGGCACCAACCGCTGCGTGAAAAACTAAGTTCGCACAAAGGGTGTTTCAAGTGTTTAGCTGATACCACGCTTCTCTGAAAAATGACGAAGCAAGGCATAGTGAACGCCTCCCTGTAACACAATGATTATAAGCGTAGCGGGTATGCTGCAAATGTGCTTGCGGCAGGCATGCAAAGAGTATTAAAAAGGTTTTTAAACCCCACTCTTCTAGCTTTCGCTGGGACAGTGCTGCGCGTTCAGCGCAGGGCCGGTGCGTTTTTTTTTATATTTTAGCGGCCGACATACTCCACAGCTGCATTTGTTATGTGCAATATAATATTGATAATTATGAGGCAGCGTATTGAATCTTGGAATTGAATCATGCGGCTCAAGTTACTAACGGATACCAGTGTATCCATTTAGTTTACACAAAAGATGTGTTTTAATTAAACATTTCTGCATTCAGTGTATTTAGGCAACAGTAATATCTCAAATAGGCCGTCTTCTAGATAGCGTCTGTTCAGGCGGAACACAATAATTGCGAACTTGCGAAATGTCTGGCCATCTGGAAATATTTAAAAGCGGCTGCGCCAGCCCTGAGGCACATCTACTTTTCATTTTCGTAGGAAGGGCAACGTTAAGCAACACAGATGATTATTTACGAAATTACCACAATGAATTTCTACCAACTAGTGCAACCTACATGCTTATTAAGCTACTTTTTATAGCAGAAACCGACACTACTGCCTCCAGTGTTATGCCGTTATGGCATCGGGTTCTTCAACATGGCGGACGTGCTGCACATTCGAGAATAGCTTAGCTGCCTCTTTGTGTCACCAATTGGCGGCTGATTTGATTGATTGATTGATTGATATGTGGGGTTTAACGTCCCAAAACCACTATATGATTATGAGAGACGCCGTAGTGGAGGGCTTCGGAAATTTAGACCACCTGGGGTTCTTTAACGTGCACCCAAATCTGAGCACACGGGCCTACAACATTTCCGCCTCCATCGGAAATGCAGCCGCCGCAGCCGGAACCCGAACCAATTGGTGGCGTGGTATATAGTTTGCTCAGGAGAAAAAATTTTTTCTTTTCACCTTGCAAACACACCAGTTCATGTCTGGCGAAGAAAAGTAACGGGCTAACCCAGTAATATGAAGCATGGTGATATATTCTGTTTATTATGAGTGTACTACAAACAAAAGGTAGTGGTTTGCCTCAGCTATTCCAGGATATATGTATCATGAGCTACGGACGGACGGATGAACGAACAAACAGACAGACACACAGACAGACAGACACACAGACAGATGCACGAAAGGTCTAGTGAGAGACCTCACACGATTCAAGTACCAGCCAATTATTGACACCACTTTCCAGGAACCTACAGTTCTTCTACGGTGCCCACGTGGTGCGCCGTCTGACGTCACTGTTTCTCAGGCATGCGCAGCATGGCTTTTAATAACCCACGCAAAACTTCTTAACCTCTGCCTGTGTAGCCTACGCTACAACATATCTTTCAAATGTATCTCGATAGAGAAACACAGATGCTCAGAAGTATCTCCGTTTCAATCATAATACTTTTGTATCATAATACTGGCCAAGATTTTCTCGTATAATCAGTTATTCGACTGAAACAAAAGCAAAAACTTTGCTTTTTGGTCTGCAACATCCTTGTTACCACAACGATGACACTGACATATTTTTTTCTTTTCAGTTGATACGCACAAAAGAACCGATATGGACCTTCTTCGAGACAGGAAGCAGTCGAGTTTCATGCAAGGTAGACGTAATGATTGCTATGAATGAAAGAGCGGTGTTGTTCAGAAGATTGTACATCTATGGAGGAAAAAAGTAAGATTTATGAACTGTTTGACTGGCACCTTTGTAGTTGAGTACTAAACCGTCCTTCTTTTTGTAGATATGTTGAAAATCATTGGGGACTTCTTGACAACGTCTACAAAGAGAGGATGCGCATTTGGCCTGATGGTACGTGATAATTATGGGCCGTGTTTTATGCTAATTCTCATTTTCTTTCTTGCATTTCTATCATGGCGTTTTCATAAATGAACTTGAAGCTTATGAAGAAATTTTATAAAGTTTTGATGGCGGCTATAAGTGTTAGATTTTAGTGTTTTTGACTAAATGCCTATAAGTGCCTATTCTTAAAATCAGTGCCAATATGATCACAGCTAAACTGAAATTACGCTTTCGGGTGCTTCTCTATACGGTTATTCAGGTTAACGGCTAGCACTGGCATTTCGGCACCCTGACCCGCCATGACAGCTGAGCATGAAGGGTGTTGCCTTGGTAAGACCACGTACGCTGGTACTATTCACAGCCACGGCGGCCGCATTTTCTCGAGGTGAACTGCTCAGGACTACCATGTACAGAAAAAAAATGGCAGATCCCACGCACAGTGAAAATCTATGATATGCAAAGCACGAATGAGGAGGGTTGATACGTCACTTTAATATCAGCACAGCGTTACGAGGCGGAGGTAATTTATGCCGTGCATGACTTCCTTGTCATGATTATCATGTTTGAGAGTGCCATTTAACCTTCGTCATCTATTCACGTCACCTGATACTAAATTGGGTATATGTTGAGCTAGCGAAATGGCCACGAGCACATCATGAATGGCCCAATACACTCCGACGTAACGCTGACGCTGGTGCGCGCTGGGCACAGCGACGCTGCGCCAGCAAAACGCGAGCACTACTTTAAAGTCTGACGCTAGGTGCGACTGGCGTGACCAGCATCCGTCGGCGCGGCCCGGCAGCAGCCGTCATAAAATGCAACGTGGTGAAATTCACGGTGATGACGTTACCCAGGCAGCATTGCCTCTGCCTCTCTTTGTGACGGAGGGACGCCGGCTGCGCTCAAATGCACATGCGTCTAAATAACGCAGCGCGACGCGCACCTTAAGGCAGGCAGATCGGCGCCTGACGTGGAATCGCCGTCGTGACGCGACGAAACGAACGCCGGCGCGCGCGTGTGCTGGGTCCCGTCGAAGTGTATTGGTGCTTTGAGTGTGACCTGCAGTTATATTCTTACATGACATGCATCTCATGATTATCATATTTGCACCAGTCATATACCTTCGTCATTCATTGACGTTACGTAATACCAAATTTGGCGTTATTGAAGCTAGTCAAATGGCCGCGAGCGCGTCATGTGCGTGGCATGGCCTGGAGTCATGTTCTAATATCACACGCATCTCATGATGATCGTGTTTGCAACATTCATACACCTTCGTCATGCAATCACGTCCCGTAATACCAAAGTCGGTATATGTGAAGCTAACGAAACTACCGCGAGTGTCCCATAAGCGTAACGTGTAGTAATAACTCATCACTTACATGACATTCATATCATGATTTCTCCGTTAGCGTCTGTCGCTTGCGTTCGCCATGCAGTCATGTCATACCACACCAGTTTTGCATCGTGTCATGTGAACGAAACCACCGCGAGAGCAGCTAAACCATGAAATGTAACTCATGAATTTCATCACATATATGTCATGATTTTCATGTTATGGCTGTCACTTACACTCGTGATACAGTCACGTTATGCCATACAAAGTTCAGTATCGATACGATTATTGAAACTGCCAGAAGAGCTAAAAGGCATACGCGGCTAGATAGATAGATAGATAGACAGATAGATAGATAGATAGATAGATAGATAGATAGATAGATAGATAGATAGATAGATAGATAGATAGATAGATAGATAGATAGATAGATAGATAGATAGATAGATAGATAAATAGATAGATAGTGCTGCGACAGGTTCGCCACATTCAAGTAGCCCGCCACAATCATCGTCACCAGCACCAGCAAGACCCGGCTCAGCTGCAGAAATGTAGCGATGCTGACGCCGACAGGTTAAAAAAACAAGCGTCTTTATTAGGGCGAACTTGTGCCCACGATTCTAAAAACTATGGTCGTCAAGTTCGAGTAGCCAAGTGGCACAGATCCGACTATCTTCCTCTTCCTCGTTGTTCAACGTACGAACGCGTGGCGCATGCCAGCTGAGCCGGGTCTTGCTGGTGCTGGTGACGATGATTGTGGCGGGCTACTTGAATGTGGCGAACCTGTCGCAGCATTGCCCCCCTCCTCATGCTGCGACAGGTTCGCCGTTTCGGGGCACGGTGCATATGACGGGAAGCCTCTTAATCCAGCCTGTCGGTAAGGACAGAATCTGTACAGATGACCCGCTTCCCCACAATGAAAACACAGAGGCCTGCGCTCGTGATCACGCCAGACGTCACTTTTCCTGGGCCTACGCTCCACATAGTGATGTGTGCTACGTGCTCCTGGGGGCAGATAGGTAGCTGTCGGTTCCCGTGGACGAGGTGCGCTGCGTGCCGCAGGTGGGAGAGGAGTCGTTGTCACCGCAACTGCTGCATTGCTGTGTACCGTGGGTTGGCTGACAACCTCAGAGTATGTTCGGATAGGTCAAACCGGCTGCAGCTCACGCTCTGGCTCTCGTATCACCTGCCTCAGTTCGTCACGAACAACGTCCGTAACAGATAGTGCAGTTGAAGTCTGAGGCATATGCAGTCTGCTCAGTTCTTCTCTGATAACTGATCTAATTAGCTCTCGCAGGGCTTCAACGTCGTTTCGCACGCCTCCGGGAAATACCTGTGCAGATGCGCAGTTAAGATTCCGGTTGTACTGCCGAGCCCGCTGTTCCAGTGTTTTTTCGATGGCCGTCGCTTCCGAGTAAAACTCAGCAACCGTGCTCGGAGGGTTGCGGACGAGAACGGCGAACAGCTCTTGCTTCACTCCGCGCATTAGATGGCGCACCTTCTTATCCTCAGCCATGTTGTAATCCGCACGCTTGAACAGGCGGACCATGTCCTCAATGTACATAGCAGCACTCTCGTTCGTTAGCTGGTTCCTCGATTGAAGAGCTGCCTCCGCCTTTTCTTTCCGGTCTATGTTCGCGAACGTAGCCACCGCTTGTCGTCGAAATACCTCCCAGGTAGACAACGAGGTTTCATGGTTCTCAAACCATGTCTTCGCGAAGTCTTCCAGGGCGAAGTATACGCGACGGAGCTTCTCTCTTTCGTCCCATCCATTCAAGCTCGCTACTCTCTCGAACAGGTCCAACCAATCTTCAACATCCTCGTACGAGTCGCCGTGGAAAACTGGCGGCTGGTGCGGTTGGCTAATGAACACTTGTGCCGGTGTTACCTGGGTAGACATAGTGGTGGCATCCATCGTTTGAATTCCCCTTGGTGTGAAGGGAAGAAGACCGAACTCAGGTGAGTCACCTCGAAGACGGCGACTTGCCCTCTGGTGTACAGGAGTCACTTCCACGGGGTTGATACGCTGGTCGTCGGGGCTACGCTGTCTTGAGCTCGTGGGGCTTCGATTCATTACCCAGCACCTCCACCAGAAATGTAGCGATGCTGACGCCGACAGGTTAAAAAAACAAGCGTCTTTATTAGGGCGAACTTGTGCCCACGATTCTAAAAACTATGGTCGTCAAGTTCGAGTAGCCAAGTGGCACAGATCCGACTATCTTCCTCTTCCTCGTTGTTCAACGTACGAACGCGTGGCGCATGCCAGCTGAGCCGGGTCTTGCTGGTGCTGTTGACGATGATTGTGGCGGGCTACTTGTATGTGGCGAACCTGTCGCAGCAATAGATAGATAGATAGATAGATACGCTCAAAGTCGCCGAAGTTCGCTAAGAAATGCTTCGCATTTAGAAGCTTGTTGATTCAAGCCTCCTTAATACGGGAAATCTGATTATTTTCATGTGTTCTCGGCTTCTTGGCAGTACTTGAACAAACTTGCGGCTTTTAAAGTGCTCGCATGTAAAGTAAGTGGAGAACGCATGTAAAGTAAGTGGAGTAAGTGGAGAAATTGCAACTGTGAATATCTAAAAAGCACTTTTCTTGTTTTCTCGATACTTTCGATTATTCAGTACTCAGTTAATGCGAGCACATTTCCCAGTCCCGTGCAATCCAAAATAATAAGGTTTTGCTTTGCTTGTATTTCTGTACACACAAAAGAAAGCCAGGTCCTCAAAGATTTCAGAGCCACCTCCAGTATTCCAGTATGTCACGTCTCACTATGATATCGTTGTTTTGGGGGCGTAAAACTTCAACAATTTTAAAATTATGTTCAAAATAAGAGGCGTTTCTGCCTTGCCATCTATTACCGGTGTGACTATCTTCCTTGTACTGGCTTCCTCAGCCAAGCCGAATAGAAACAAGCTCAGGATTACACTGATTTGGTACAGTGGACATCGAAACACAGTGTTACAATATAAAAATTTTACCATCTTTTCAAAGAGAATCTGGAAGGGATGCGAAACAGCAGCGTTGAGTACTGGTGGCCTCACGCGTTGAACGGCACTAACGCAGGTGTTGTGGTGAGCGATGGAATATTCGCGATTGGCAGAAGTAGCAGGTGTTGCAGGAGAACAGAGGAGGTGACAGCAGCAGGTACTGCGGCGAGCACGCGGAAGGCGGGAAAAAGTGTGAAGGAAACACGCAGCTGTGGCGTGACCTACTTGACACCGCTCCAACACCCGCTGCAAGGGAAGCGCGTTGCGGTGCGTTCATATGGATGCACAGAGGAACAACATCACACAGGCTAGTCAAAAAGATACTTCGAATATAAAACACCAGACCTGTGCGAAAGCGCAGCACAGTCACAAGGAAAGCTGTAAGAGTATCGTTTTAGAGCCCGCTGTTACCTTTTTTGACGCTGCTAATACAAGTTACCATTGCAAGATACCCATCACGTCTGAAACTATAACTGTTGTGAAGTTGGCAGGCCCCCCACCATGAAAATCTCCGTCTTTTTCAAAACATCGAGGTACCAGCTAAAACATCTGTAAGGCATTTCAAGCGCTTGGTTGGTGTGATGACAAAATTGCGATAAAGAAAGGGATTGAGAGAGACGGTGCCATTTTGTCAATTATGCTAGCAGCATGCTTGCAGGAACTCTTCCGGTGGCGTATTAGAAATAGGTATAAGTAGACTAGACCACTGAGGCGAGGCGGGCAAGCGATGCTCCGCTGGCAAAACGCGCGCTTGGACGCGACACGCTACTGACGTGGCCGGTGTCCGTCGGCGCACCCGAAAATTGGCCTAGAATATGCTAGACAATGAAGTTGGCACCGTTTCAAGGCACGGGGTGCTTGCTACTTCCGCTGACATCCGCCAATTTTCGCGCACTATCGGGGAGGTGCTGCCGCGAACCTTCGCTATAGTAGTAATAATATTAGTAGTAGTAGTAATATTTGTTGGGGTTTAACATCCTCAAACTATCTTCCCTCCTTAAGAACCAAAAAGGGACTAAACAGGATCTGAAACATTCTGTTCTGTGGCTTTTCATATCCAGCGGCCCTTTGTGATGTGATGCATTGTTCCTTTTCCTAAAACCTTCACTGGCCCTGATAGCACACGTTTTTGTATGATGATCGAGTGGATGTACGGAGTATTCACAGTTTACCAGAATTATCCTCTGGAGGAAGCTCCTTTATCATTATTCACTCGTTTTTTTATTTGACTGCTGCCTCCACCACAGACACCAGTGGCGATAGCAGCGGTCAAGTAAGGTGCCAAAATGGCTGGTGTTGCGTTCTCATAAGAACTTTCGCTGTAAAATGGTGAAATGGCAATTGCACGGCTATGTTCAAGCTTCGGTGCGTTTTTGCGTTCATAAACAACGACCTTGGTTTTGCTTTTCTGTAGCAAATACAGGTCACGCACGGATTTGTCTAGAAATTTTTCGCATATGACGTAAAACTTTATTGTGCCCACATCTACAACGTTAGAGGCCTAAGACGTGCTGTGCCTCCATATTTCATGACCTAAAGCTTTCTTTCGTTTTCAGCACCTAAAACGGTCCATTTTATGACCCAAAAATGCAGCATGTACTGATATTGTAGGGGAGCCTTTCTTTTATTGCTTGATGGCTATGCGACAGCACATCATTATGACTTGATAAGATAAAGTGTTAAGATCTTACAGCAGGACAGAAATTATTACTTGAACAACATTTTGTCATTTTTACAGAACTGCAAATGAGTATATTTTGGCTTCGCCTATGTAGGGTTATATAAAACATACATGCGATCAAGCATACTCAGTTGAACGTTTGTTCTCTGTCTATAGCTGCATCGTACATTGTATAAAAACCTTTCGGCGCAAGAAGAAATTCGTTACAGTACAAAGTAGTTCAAACCCACACCTTGTCAACTATATCCCTCATAGTTTATAGTTACGTGAATAAAAGTTTTCAGAGCGTTCTTGGTTACTATGTTGATATGTCCCCAATAAAACTGACGAAGGCTGCAGTAGATTACAAAAATAAATATAAACTAAAAAGTGTGTATTTTTTATTTCAGGGCCTACTTTTAACCAAATTGAGCAGGTCTCCTTCATATCTCGCGACCACAGCTGCGCAGTTGTTATGACAACGTTGATTGGTACACATGTGATCATTGGTAGGTATTCTTTTTTGCATAATAATAAGCAAATATGCCACTGAGTATTACTCTCATTGTGCACTCGTAGCTCATACTCATAAACAATTCTAAGCAATGCTCACTCTGGAAAAAATATGAACGACGAAAATAGCGCCACCATTCTTTTCTTGTCGTGAAGTCGCCGCAATCAACGGTTTTTACAGCAAACATCTTTAATTAACATAGTTACCAATGATCTGGCACTTCTTAATTAACGATATGTATTTGCACAATTTCTAATTAGCATGGTTTTCCATGAGCCCATGCTGAACAAAGCGTGACGTGTACCCTTGTCCAGGGCTGCATACGCAATGCTTAATGTCACCAAACTCTCGTTAACTGGGTCCCATTTTGAAGCAACCCGGCTCGTTCGAACAATGTATGGGGAGCACCGAACGCTAAACGCTGCAAAAGTGTGAGGAAGAAGACCGAAGACGGCTGTCGCAGACAACCGAAGCAAGGAGGCTTAGCCCGCATGACAGTAATAATCAGTTATTACCCATAATGTTGGTCATTTGCAGATCCCAGATGGAGGAGGCCCCTTTTGACTTGATGTGATGCGCACGCAATATCACAAACCTCGAATGTCGCGGAAGCTGTCGAAGGCTTTTAGCCGCGCTCGGCACACAACTCGAATGCCGGGCAAATCGTTAAGGGTATGATTGGTATACGACGTGGTGGCACATTAAAAAACCCCACGTGGTCGAAATTTCTGGAGACCTCCAATATGGCGTTTCTCATAATCATATGGTTGTTTTTGGGACGTTAAATCCCACATATCAATCAATCAATCAATACGATGTCATCAGTAGGCTACATGAAACTTGTTTGCCAGCCATTTCACCGGCCCAAAAACTCACGTCAATTGCGCGTATACGTAATGAGAGTGCTTGGCAGATCAAGCTTTGGGCTAATTAGTTACGGCACTTTGTCACTGTATTCTCATCGAGAACGAAGTCGCAAATGACGATATGAGTAGCGCTCACACACGTGTTCTGCAAAATAACATGAGGATTGCCGTAGCCAAGAAAATGAAGTAGTATTTATGCAGTGGTCATTTGTTGATAGCTTTCATCATGATTTCTATAATTCTATATTTGGTTAATGTTCCGGTTCATTGTTGAAGTCCGACTATAAGAGCTTTTATTACAGCATAATGCTTCCGAATATAAGAAATTCGGGTCTTTGTATACAGTTCACGTAGCTTGAAAGCAATCTCGTCTATAAATGACATTCTTGTAAAAGGTGAAAAATTTTTTTTCATGCTGTCGCATTGATCGCAATCTATTTGCTTCAGTCAACGCTAATGTCACTTTGTTTTCTATGTGTATACCGTAGTTTCTCATTATTGCGCTGTACTTACTGAAAGCTGCTGCGCACCTCCATCTGTTTTTTGTGTGTTTTTTTCTAGCTCCCATTCGTTGGTACGAACTTCGAGTGAGAAATTCTTCCCTAGCCACGGGACCTCGCGAGGAGTGCGTGCGGGAATTCAAGAATGTACTGTACCGGAGACGCCTCGTGTATTCACCGGACTGCCAGAGAATGCTTGCTTACGCTCCACTGGCTGATGCACCGTGAAAACCAGTTATAAAGCTTGGTCTATGAATGCTAAAGTAGGCATGCTGATCTATTTCTATTTACGGTTTTGGTTGTCGCCTCAGGCAGCCACTATTTATCACAATTGCGAATGTATATCATAAAGGCTGCAGGATTAGCACTTGGCAACGTATCTACTAATTGATTGTCACAGTTCCTTGTACCACCCCATTCATTTTCGCCAAACTATACTACACAGGCAAGCTTAAGACTTCCGTGTTGAATACGCCTGTTTTCAAGTGACACAGGAACAGCCCGTTGCACACGAGTAGGTGTATGACAAGTCTCATTTCTAATCCACCGTAATCGTTCTTCTGCCAAATAATCTACGTCATGTAACCAAACGTTGTAACCACAATCTATACATTAAGTCTATCGCGGCATTGCAGTGCGCAAGCTCCAAGGAGAAGTATCCGCAGCCCTGCAAAGATACGTGTCTTAGACTAGAGAAGAATCTACGCAAGTTCTCATCTAGTGGCACTTGTCGCAACGTCACGAGTGTACCTAAAACAGCTAACCGCAAACATATAAACGCCGGTGGTTATAAAACGCGCTCTGCAATCGGTTTAGAAAAATCTAATTGAATTTCAAAAGACAACATGGAAGACTGAAGCAAAATACCATACACCTTGAGGTCTTCCTGAGACTACTTTGTCAACTGTTCTTTATTACAATATGATCAAGGTGTGAAGCCCAGGCTATCATATGAGTAATAGAAGAATAAATATGTAGTTAATGTTCAGCAAAACGTTGCTAAAAAGATGAGAAAAGCGCGTGGAGTGAGTTTTGATCAAATGTTTAATATTCAAGGTTCGTCATCTAACATAGACAAATGCTTGTATCTATTTATTTGTTTATTTTCATATACTGCAGCCTTATACAGGGCTGTTGCAGGAATGGGATGGATTTACATAATCACAGTACTCTGATTACACGTTGGCATCAAAGCAAAACTATGATTTATTATAACAGTGCGTCTAAAAATGCGGCAATGACGGTTCGCGAGTAGTACCAGGAAATTTGGTGTACCTTTTAATAGCTCTAGGAAAATAACTGTGCTTGAGAACGTGTGTGAAAGTAAAAAAAGGCTTCAAGATGAGGCCGTGGAAACGTGTAACTGAAAAAAGTGTTAAGATTTGAGATGTTATCACCAGAAGGTAGTCGACAAGGCGAGGAAAGAAATATAAGCAAACGTTTCAAGGAATCGGTATCTCGTCTGCTGGATATGAGAGGGAGTTTTAACGGAATTGATTCCTGATGAAGGTGACAAGTTACGATCATAGCAGTGGCGAACGAACCGAAACGCATCCTTTTGTGTACATTCAATTTGGTTAACATAGCATGTCTAATAAGGGTTCCAGAAACATGAAGAAACTCTAGTGTACGGCGTATAAGGGTTTTACACAGCAGTAACTTACTGCAGTTCGGAGATTTAGTTGACATACGACACAGGTAACCTACTTTTATCAGCGCTTTTGATGTGATGTCATTAGTATGCTGCGGCTATTGCAAGTTCTTTGATAACATAAACCCAACGTACTTGTACTCTTGTGGCCGAAGAATCATTGTGTTCTCAGAAGTGTACACATGCGGCATCGCAGGAGTGGCTGATACTGATTGACACACTGCAGCTTTCTGAAAGTCAACGTGCATTTGCCAATGACTGCAACATGTATGAAAGCTGGTGAAAGAATTGTGAATTAAGGTATGATCTCTAGAAGAAGAAATTACTTGGTATAAGACCATATGTTAGTATAAACACGGACTTCTGACTTCATACTGTTCGGAAGGTCATTTTAAAATATTAAAAATAATAAAGACCATATAGCTGATCGCTGTAGCACCAACAGTTACATCGAATGTTAAGGACGAAGTGGTGTTCAATGGCACATATTGAGATCTTGGTTTAAGAAAGCTAGCTATCCAGTTGGTTAATCTAGAGTTCTTTAAAATAGTGTCAATTTTACTTAGAAGCTTATTGTGTATAAAGGTGTCGAAAGCCTTGGAAAACTCAGTAAATAACACATCCGCCCAATTTCCAAAGTCAAGGTTGCTTGAAAGGTCATGCACAAATTCCACTAGTTTTGTTAGTGTGCTGAAACCACCACGAAGACCACGTTAAATGTTCGAGAGCAGGTTATTTGACTCACGCTATTTCAGTATATGATTGCGAATGATATGTTAAATGAGTTTACTTGTATTAAAAGTAAGTGATATTGGTCTGTAGTGGGACGGGAATTGCTTGCTACTATGTATACGTATGCAGAGGCTTGACTTCGACAAGTTTCAACAACTATCGGACAGTGTTGAAATATTCAATTTGGAAATATTATCGAGAAATGAGTATTGACAAATCTGGGTTCTATTCTGGCAAACATGAAGCCTCGGAAAAGTCACCACACGTTTGTACAAAAAGAAAAAGTGCACTAGTACTGTACTTCACTTTGCTTAGAAGAAATGGAGACAGTGCCTTATCTGCAACCACAGAGACTTATGACACCATTCAGAACTGTGCGTGCATTTATCTGTTTCTTCAGATTGTTTTGAGTAGAAGAAACTATTAGACGGATTTGAACTCTACATCATTGTATGCATTTTCAAAGTGTGTTCCATTTATGTTCAGTTTGTTTTGCATGTGCACAAATTTGGACTATGAATTCACCTGAGCAAATTTCAAATATGAAGGTACCCACTTTAGCTATGTAGAAAACTTGCGAAAAATGTTTATACAGTGCTCTGGTGCAATCCTGTGACCGATATCCGTCGCAAGTTCCTGGCACAATTTATTACGTTATAGGGTGTTTTGACTTCTAACATTATGCGAAAGTCGTCTATGCAGTGCTCGGCTGCAATGTCAAAACCAATATCTGTCGCATCAAGTTTCAGACGCATTTTGTAACTGTTGAATGATATATAAACTACGGGCAAAGTGTAAAGCCTTCAGCAAAACACTCATCTGCGATCACAATATCACTTAGAGCCACTTTGCGCTCACTAACACGTTCAAGCAGAGTTCATTTTTTTTCGCTAAAGATATAGACACTGGAATTATCTACTTGGTTCGATTCATGAAATTAGTGTGTCTCCCATTTGTATAGGCACTTGTATGATAATGTTCTTTTTTTCTCAACTTTTACGCGGCTGCACTAAGGAGGTCGCAATATTTCTTTCTGTTGGCACGGATATTGTGAAGTTGCTGTTTAAATGGTTTCAATTTGTATTTATGTACACCACTCCTGCGGTAGCCCTGCATTCCAAAATAAAAACAAACATAACGTCAAAAATGGTTCTTCGCTATGTTCGGTTCTAATCTTGTGATTGATATTTGTTGCATTATGTTGGGTGCGGTTTGCTGTATTAGAAAATGCTTTGGCTGCATACAACGTTCAAAAGGCCTCCATACAGGGTTTAATTGCAATCTTGTGGAAGATATCTATCACATCATGAAGTATTAGCTGTGGTTTGTCAATTAGAGAATATTTGGACTACAAAAAACGTCCAAAAGTCTTCCATACAGAAATACAGAGAATTCAGTTGCAGTCTGATGACCAATATCTTTTATGTCATGAAGAGTCAGGCACACTTAGCTGCGTTAGAGCGTATGTTGAGTACAGGCAATGTCCAAAAGCATTCTACGTAGCGCTTGGTTCTTTTCTTATGACCAATATCTCGCATCATATAGAGACAGGTATGGTTTGTTGCATTAGAAGATATTCATAGTCTGATAACAGAAATCTGTCACATCCTGAAGTTTCAGACGTGATTTTGTAGGCTAATAAGTGATGTACTATGACGTGTAAACATGTACTGGATGTACCATCATAATCACGCTAATATTATTTTGGTAGTGTAGGTATAAAAACCTGGCAATTTTAAAACCTTGATGCTACCTCACTTTTTGCACATCAGCTCTTTAAGAAAGTTTTTATTGCTGTTAAAAGCCTTTGCAACAGGAAGGACCAAACGTACCTCTCGAAAATTCACTTTCTGAACAATTCCTAGCACTCACAACGTGCTGTCAAGGCAACATCATGCTGTATTTTAAAAAATTAATTGCACACTCCCACTACATTATTGCTGTATGGTAGGTTCTAATGAAATTGTTTGTTTCAAAAACCTGTCTTTCTTTGTTGTAACATCGCACTCTGCAAGAAATCAATAAGCAGGTATGTCTTCTGCGCTGCCTGTAAATGCATAAAACATAGGAAAAGACAGTTTGATCGAAGCATTCCTTCAATGGTGCTTAACAGAGCATGTTGACCTATGAGAAATAAAAAGTCTAGTTCTATTTGCAGTGCTGCATTTACTTGCATTCTGTTGCAAGAAGGGCCAAAAAGCTAGTTTCCAGTAATGCTTGTTTATTGTTTTCCGTGCCACCTCTCGTTTAGTTCTTCGAATGACCGCTGGATGATGAAACTTGTATATGATGAATACATTATGAAAAGATGGAAGATGGCGGTACTTGGAGTGTTCACTAGATGGACGGACGGACTGATGAACAGACGGGCAGATTACAGACACATAAAAGGACAGATGGATAGACGAAGGGACAGACAGACCCACGAGCGAAAGGACGGACGCACGGAGGGACGGACGCTCGGACGGACACACGTATGGACAGATGCATGGATGGATGACCGGACACACGGACGCATGGACGGGCGCTCCATCGGCCGGACAGATGGACGGACGCAGGAAAGCGTGGATGGACTGACAGACGCTTCGCCCCACTCATCATCATACACTCCTTAAATACGCTGTGATTTCTTAAGTAGTCTACCTCAGCGAATACTTAGTTTTCATTAGAAATATGCCGTCATGCTACATGTACGACTCTTCCATTCGGATGCAGTCGAGAGTACAGTAAACGAGCATGACATTGATAATTGCATTGTGCAACCAAAAGATAATCGAAATTCAGATGACGAAAACGGAGACGATGACTTAACCAGGCACATTCAATACGATAGACATGGAGAGTTAATGTAGGTCGGCTAATCTGAGTCATTTTTCGGCAAAATTACTTCGCACGTACCTCATTTCAATGATATGACCAGGGCAATGAGTTCTCTATTGTGTAATTGCACTTCGGTTTATCACCTCATATAAGTCCGTACTCGATATAACAGTAAAATTATGACTCATCACAGGAGACCAATATGAGTCAATGACGGTAGTTAGACCAGTTTTTGCCCATACATTCCAGCATTGCTCAAGAAAGGAGGAATGCTAGAATGCCTCTCTATTTCTCAAATCAAGGTATTTAGAACCAAGGCAAAACAGACCGTAATGAATAAAAAAGTAATACTTCCATAGATGTATTGATACCTGTTTACAATTACTGATAAGAAAAAAATGGAGCAGTTGCCATGCTTTTCTTTGTAAATTTGACAAAAGTAAAGGCAGTGACAGAAAATACTTTCCTTCGCTTCAATCAGAAAATTCTGCGGTGATTGACCATCGTGGCGCGATGTTGGTGCATAGACCTGTACCATTTTCTTTTTGTGGTTTTTCTTAAACCTAATTATAATGCTTTCCACTCTCTCACTCATGTTATAGTATTCCTCTATGTTGCCAATGATATTCACGAGTATAAAAAACCGCACCCTTGTTCTTTTCTCTCAACTGATCTCCGGTAGCATAGGACGTCTCTGTTCTTCAGCACTGTATGCTGAGGTACATCCCATATACCACTCTCAAATTCGATGAATATCACAGCTAGACTAGTCTCACTAGATGGCGTTCTAGCGTTCGAAGTAACCAAGTTCAGATTTGAATGGTGGCCAGTCTGGATCCAGAGATTCTTAGCACCTTCTACTGCGTCACTGGTCTGACTGGCGTTTTGGAAATTTGCTTCGCAGCTGCTGCGAACTGAGGGCATTCTGTGTTTGGGCAACTAACAACATTCAGCTTTTCGTCTGTTCATGATAGCGGCACCTTTTATAACATCACTTCGTTGACCTAAAAAAACAAACATGCAGAACATTCTCAGCATTTCAGGGACTTTTGGTCGCTCTCAGCCTGGAGGAATTTATTATTCTCGTGGGTATTTTTTCATGGCTTTATTTGACGACTTGTTACATATGCTCTGGCATTCAGGAGTGTAGCTATATGTCGTGTTGTTATTTCGAGATACAGCATTGTACATCTCTACGCATTTTGCATCAAGTCCTGCTTCTAAGAAAGAGTTCCATACTCTAAGTTCATACCAATCAAAGGGACCTCCAAAAAAAGTATTGAACACTGAATTAGTTGCTGAGAAATCTTTTTATCAAACATTGACCATTGTGATCCACAAATCGAGTTTATCGCTATGATAGAAATAATCTTGTTCATTCAATATTATTCGTACGAACATTCATACAACTCACTACAGATTTACATTTATCATACGTATTTTATTTACTTATCGCAAATACAACAGTCATTTACTCGCTCTTCCTATTTTTACTTCTCATAGAGGCAAGTTTAAGGAGCTGCGAATTGTAGATATGTGTCATTTACATGTGCTCAGCAGTTTCAGTGGCACTTTTGCATTTCTCCTTCTTGAAACCCATGCATGTCGTGGATGGTTACGGAAACAGGAAATACTGATGCTGGATTGGCTTGATGCTTGGCTAATGATACAAAGGCACGGGAGATGCTCAAATTAAGAATTGAACTGATAACTACTAGAGGGTGCACTAAAGAGCATGAAGATAGGTGTTTTTATATTGCTTCCTTTTTTCAAAACAGTGGAAATCAAAGGACGTGTTATGCGATGGCAAGTAGTAAAAAACGTGTCCATCGAAAACATATATTCAAATTTTAGAAAACATTAACATCTGCTGCGGCTGCAGCAGCAGCAGCAACCTGATTAGGCCCGATGCCAGGCAAAGGCCCTTGATGCTACAATCAACCTGGTTCAGTGATTTATGCTGCCACGCCACACCTGCGAAAGTTTTCATCTTATCAGCCCACCTAAATATCTGTCTGCGCCGCCATGGTAGTCTAGTGGCTGAGGTACTAGGCTGCCCACCCGCATGTCGCGGAATCAAATCCCGGATGCGGCGGATGCATTCATGATGGAGGCGGAAATGTAGGCCCGTGTGCACAGATGTGGGTGCACGCGCGAAAACCCCAGGTGGTCGAAATTTCCTGAACCCTCCACTACGGCGTCTCTCATATTCATATGATGGTTTGGGATGTTACACCTCACATATCCATCAATCAACTTTCTGTCTCCCCTTCATGTGTTTGCCTTCTCTGGGAATATAGTCAGTTACTCATAATGAACAGCAGTTATCCTGCCTACGTGCTACGTGCCAGGCCTCGTTCATTTCTTTTGATTTCAACTGTGACATTCTTAGCCCTGGTTTGTTCCTTGACCTACTCTGATCTCGTCTTGCCTCTTGAGATTACACCTATTATTTTCATTTCCATCGCTTGCTGCACCACTCTCAGCTTAATCTGAACCATTTTTGTGGGCCTCCTGGTTTCTGGTCCGCAGGCAAGTACAGGTAAGATGCAGCTGTTATATACGTTTCACTTCAGGGTTAGTAGCATATTACCATTCGTGATTGGAGAATGCTTGCCGAATGTAATTCAACACATCCTAATTATTCTAGTTATTTCACTCCCATGGCTTGGCTCCGCGGTTACTACCTAATTTAAGTAGGCATATTCCTTTACAGCTTCCAGCGTCTAGAGGTAAGCTGCGGTTTACAAGGTCTTGTCCTCTCATATCTCTTCCTAAAAAGCTAAATGTAGCAGTTCACGAGAGTACTCATTTATATAAAATTAACCTGTTTATCAGACAGAGAGCAAGAGCGGGTGTATAGTAAAGCTCTGCAGAGTTGTGCATTGCTATTCACCCTCCCTTTCAATAAATGCATTTTGATTGTGTTCCCCATTTTACCTTACCAAGCCACTATCTACGTACAGTAATCTGCTCTGGAATTGATGCATACTTTAGGTAGTAGGCAAAACTGGAGTATTTGGCGTGTTTTTCTGCCACACAACGACAGTTTACGGGCTCTTACGTCTTTTTAAAGGGGTATCAAGGAAGACCCTTCCTGGGAACTAATATAACGTTTCATTATTCTGCCCTTGACCTTTATACATACACATAAGCTGTTTTAGATGTTTTCTTTCTTTATATAAGGATAACGTCCGAGGTAAGTCAGCGACACACCAATGCTACAGCCATCCCATTGGCACGCAGAGAGAGTAATCAGAGAAAGAGGGATAAGTACTACAGCCGCCACACCGCGCAGCGTGGCCCCCCAAGGCTGACTTACTCCGACGTCGAAACGCGTGAAGGGCGAAAGCTTGGCCATCGCAGCCTTTGTGCGACGCTTAATGCGAAATTACAAAACAAATGTACCGACTAAATGCAAAATATTACTTACAGGCGCAACTGTTTAATTCTGACGCAAACTTAGCGCAGCAGGGAGAGGCACATTGCCACAAGACCATTCGCTGATATCATACGTTTGCTACGCACTGATATTTTGCTCGTTCAGATGTTTAGTAGAAAAAATCGCAAACAACAAATAGACACAAACGCTAGAGGGTCCTCTTGCGCGTAGGGCCATGGCTGTTCTTTTTTGTGTATTTTTGCTACAAATCCTTCAAACCTCGTCTCGATTTTCATTTCGTTCCTAACTCCCTATCGTAGGCTTCGATTCGCTGCATTTCCTATTTTTTTCCATCTCCGTTGTCGTGCAGTGGCCTATTATTATTATGCAATCATCGTACGCATGTTTTGAAAAAAAATTACATTTTCTCTTCATACGAAGAATAAAGAACTAATACAGTTTTATTTTCTATAGTTGGTACCTGGCAATTTACTTTGCCAGTTCAACAACAACCCTGTCCGTCATCTCTAGATAAATTCAATCAAACGAAAGAGCTATCGGCCCAGTAACAGTGCACGAGTAAATACACTTACTGTGATAATTCAAGTGTAACACCAGCTATTTCACCTTGCAGATGTAATTCGTGCGTTGCATGCTTATAGTCATCTTCATCATCAGTAGCAGCACCCTGACTACACCCAATGCATGGCTGAAGTCTTTCCCGTGTTCCACCAATTAACCCGGTCTTGTACCTTCTGTGCCATGTAATACTTGAAAACATTTATTCTCATTGGCCAACCTAACGTTCTATTGTCCCCTCGCGCGTTCGCCACCTCTGTGAATTAAGTCAGTAACCCTTAATGACCAGTGGTTATCTCGTCTACGCACTATGAACCACTATCCCTATCACATTTCTAACCTTGTTTCTTATTTCACCCCCTCGGCTCTCTGCAGTGCGAGGCGTTAACCACAGCGCCACAGAGGAGCACGTCCTTCAACGTTCAAACGGCGAGCTATTTCTACCACTTACCGCTGATGACGGGCATGTCAAGGGAAATTGTGTTTTCAGCATTACCAGCACGATGGTGCAATGATCGCCCGTCACCACATCATCTCGAAGGTGGCTGCACGCGCTCTCATCTCCCACGCGTACTTTGCCCCGCAGAGAGGAGGTTGGTGGACGCTCAGCTTTTATTTCGCGACGAGGAGGAGGGGAAAATTGTACGTCTTGGCTGGCCTTAGGCTTTACCTGGAACGATTCTGTTGTAGTTACCGGGCGCACTAAGGTTACTACAATCATTGCATTCTCCGTTTGCGAAAAGCGCCCGCTTTTCAGACACAGCGAAGTAACAACTGAGACGATTATTTGCGTACATATATACGTGTGGGGAAGTTTTTTGAGTCATTCGTGTCTGAGAAAACCGGGGCACGTCTAATCTCATTTACATTCGGCGTCTGACATTCCAATTACTTGCTATCGCGTTCATTGCTTCGTTTGGCGGCAGAGTTGGCACTTTTTTCATCAAAGAAATGTCTTCAGTGACTCGTAGGTTACTAAATAATCTTCATTACCTCTAATTTCTAAATTTTCCCATTTTGGCGCCCTGAAAATCTCCTGTAAACACGTGGTAAATAGCATTCACGATCAGTGGTTATTAGAAACCATGTCTCTCTGCTTTACACACCTTCTCTACTGCGATTCCATTGGCTGCTTTAGGGAGGATCTTTGTGGACTTTGGGTCACCTGCAAATTTCTTCCAGTATGTTTATGAAGGTGTTGTCAAATATCTCATTTCATAGTGCCCGCATAACTGCCGATGTTTCGGTCGTGCGAAATGGCTTCTCGGAATTTATAAAGGCTATGAGATGGGGTTGGTTGTGTTCCACGTATTTGTTTGTCTTCTGTTTGATACTGTGAATAGGGTCTACTGTTAGGTAGTCTGTACAAAACTACTTGCTTCTTTGGTTGATTGAACTCTAACTTCGTCCTAGTTGTATTAGCTAGTATTTTGGGGATGAAGCTCCTTATGGCGTGGGTCAGTCGCTACTATGTATGTATATATGTATGTATGTATGTATGTATGTATGTATGTATGTATGTATGTATGTATGTATGTATGTAGGTAGGTAGGTACGTATGTGCCACAGGGTCTGCCAGATGGAAGATGGCGGTACTTGGAGTGTTCGCTAGATGGACGCACGGACGGACGCACAGACAAACTTGAAGACAGACGAACCGATGGATTGAGGTGCGGACATACAAAAAGGTGGACAGGCTTATGAACAGACTCATGAACTGACGTAAGGACAGATGGACAGACGCATAGAGTAACGCACGGATGGTCGCGAGGACGTATGGAAGCAAGAATGAACGGACGTACGGAAGCACGAACGGGCTAACGGATGCTTCGCCCCACTCATCATTGTTCACTCCGTGGACATGCTGTGATTTTTCTGTAAATTAGTTGTAGACAATGAACAGTGAGCTGACCCACACGAAATGTTCAAATCTCTTGTCCTTTTTGTTGTGGGTAAGTATGATGCTAGAATACTAACAAGATTTTGGTGCCTTCACATCAAGAGACGCTTTGAATACAAGGTAGCAAGTTTTGTTACACAATAGCTCCAACATCTTTCAACGGGTCTGTTGTTTACCTTATCGTCACCAGCGGCTCTGCATATTCGCAATCCATCTGGGGTCTTCTTTATTGCCCCTGTCATTACTAGGGGAAATATGTTAGACTCTTCTGGGCTATTACCGCTACATATGAAGTTGTCCTGGCTGTCTCAGCCGCTCTACAGATCTCCACGGAATTCCTCGGCTACCCTCACGCTACTGTCATTCTAGGGGTCAAGCTCCTTGAAGCGGCACCCATTTGTCCCTCGTAGTAGTGCGTAACATGTCTTATGCTTTGACCTGCAAGGTGGTGCCGGTGGGAAATTTCTCCAATAAAAAATGTCGCAGCGTGCACGTTCGCTAAAAGCCGAATTCTCCTGTCTCTTCCTTCCCCATTAGCAGCCATTGGCATGTACATTGAGCACTATCTGACGAGAAAGGTTTTCTACGTTACACTCGCTGGGCATAACTTTCTTGGTTTTAGAAAGGTTTAGCGAGCGTTGGGCAGCAGGGCATGAATACTGTGCTAGTATATATCATGAACTCGAGGTGGTTAAATGTGAGAAGTAGACATGGAGCGCAAGCCGTGAGAAAGTGTGCGTGTGCCTCCTCCCGTTTGGTCTTTGGAATGTCAGCTGGATGGCGTTGCTTCTATATGCGAAAATATATAATGAAAATATCCGAGATGGTGGTACTTGGAGCTTTGACTAGATGGACCAGCGGACACACAGACAGATGCATGGACGGATGCACAGATGGCTGCACGAACGGATGGACGCATGGACGGATGCAGGGGCGGATGCATGGATGAACGCAGGAATGGATGCACGGATGGACGTGTGGACGCATGAACAGACGCACGCACGGATGGGCGGAAGGACGCACGGTTGATCCCACAGATGAAAGCATGGACGGATGAAGCAAGAACGAATGGACGGACGGATGCTTCACCCCACTCTCCATCATTCACCCCGTGAATATGCTGCCATTTTTTGCCCAGTGTACACGGCATGTGGTATCCAGGTATATGCTAAGGATTAGACTGGTAAATCAAACAAAAATGATTTTTTTCCACTAGTGAAAATCAGCCGCGTATATACATACTTCATCGCAAAGGACGCCGAACGACAACAGTCTTATCTCTGGAGGCGCTGCGTGAGATATGATGCCAATTGACAGCAAAAAACGACCATTTGTTCGAATGCACAGCAACTGGTAGAAGGCAACACAAGGTCGTCTTTGTTAAAGCTCCTAAAGTTTTAAGTGAAGAGTAAGATACCCCCGCTTTTTTCTTCATAGCGTCGCACTGTCAGAGCAGTGCAATAACTGTGCGTAAAGGCCTCGCTGCAAAGTTTTGCTTTGTAAGTGTAGTCCAGCTTCTTTGGTCCTTAATATTGCGGGGATGCCTTCACCTGCGGTATATTGGAGTGTCACTGGAGAAACTCCCACCTAAAGTGAGCGTTCACTCAGGTAAACGCACTCCGACAATCATCACGTTGATGCGGTTGTGGCCACAACACCGCTTGTTCCAAGCGCAACTATGGCAAGCGTTTGAAAGCAGGAGCTAACTCGTTGGCATGGTTTTAAGGATCTGCCCGCCGTCGGCGCTTGCAGTCCCGTTCTCAATATAGCTCATCTTGGAAGGCTACCGAATTACCTGTATGATTGGTACAGGCCTTCGGCCTCCCGGGCCTGTTCTTGTGTCGTGACTTCAGCATTGGCCAAGGCAATGCAAGCTCTCTCAGTTGCCTCTGTTAGTTCTCTAATAAAAGTGTCCGCTGTTCCGGAGATCTTGGGATCTGTGCCTTATCAGCGCAGAAGCTCTCAGTAGAAACTGATGTGCGTGTGCTCGGCACCATGGCTACGACGGGGTGAACGACGTCATTCACAGAGCAGCCAATGGCACGTGGGGCTTTGGTACAACGCTGAAAATGGTGTACTGATAGCTCAGCCAATGGAGACCACTCGTGACACTTATGCCAAATGATATTTTTGTTTTTCCTAGCCTTATGCATCTTCGCTGTAAAAAACACACTTCTTAACACTTACGTATAAACGTTGCGCATTGTTTGCGCAACGTCTATCTGGCTGAGTGGTTGCGGTAACAACATTAGATCTGGCTGAGTGGTTGCGGTCACAACATTAAAAAATTCAGACAAATTTGCAACCTAGGCCCAGACCATCTCCAATGACTAAAGACGCTGTCTTCTTGCTGCCTCACAGGCTTGCTGGATGGCCCACATTTGCTCACGAAACAGATTTTTTTTTGTGCACGCCTTTGTGATGTGCCATGTCACGTACGTTGCAGCCATACACAACTGGCAGAGGATGCAGCGTGATAAGCTCAACACGTTAATCAGAAAGGCCATCAAGAGAGCTCTCTGGCTTCCCATGTACACAAGCACTGACATACTGTTCTGTCTCGGCATGTACAACACCCTGGAAGAAATTGCAGAGGTACAGGAGAGGCCACAATTCACCAGGCTGTCCACCACGCGTTCAGGTAGAAACATCCTGCGGGAGCTGGAGATTCCACCGACGGAAATAAAGTCTTACTTCCGCAGCATTTCTCGTCAACAACGGGAACAAATCACTACTGTCCCCGTCCCGCGAAATGTCCACCCCGAGCATAACGAGGGTGGAATACGGGCCCGGGCAAAGGCTCTACTACAAAGGGTTCAAGAATATGCCGGCTCTACTACAAAGGGTTCAAGAATATGCCGGGGACTGCTCCTTCGTCGATGCGGGCCCGGCCCGATATCCCGAAGGGAAGGCATATGCGGCAGTGAGCAGCAAAGCAGAACCATGAGGGTGGTATCACCAACTCTACAATGGTCCGGATGACGGTGGCTGAAAATAGCCGGGCAAGTGGCGATTGCGTTGGGCTTACTAGATAACAGGACGTGCTCAATTTACAGAGACTCGAGATCAGCGGTCCGAGCATTTGCCAAGGGAACAATATCGTAACTAGCTTTGCGAATTCTTCGGGACAAAGACATCGAGCCACACACACTCGTTTGGTGCTCCGCTTATATGGGTTGCATGAAGGGAGCCCCGTCCAATCTCAACGAGTCAGCCCACATAGCTGCGCGAAGACTGCCACGTAGCCATCGGGGGCGCGGTGCTGATGTCTTGGAGAACCGTGACCCTTCCTTCTTCATATAATGAATTGACAAAACATTTTTACATGAAGCGGACACAACGCCCTCCACAACACAGAAAACTAAGCAGAACTCAGGCTCTGACACTTAAGCTTCCTCAGGTTAGGGCGTTCTTTAATCCCACGCTATTGAACAATATATGTTCCGAAATACAGCTAACTAATACATGGTCCTACTGCCACGATATAGCTACCTTGGAACATATGCTATGGCGGTGCCCCGCGTTATGCTGTGGGGAAGTCATCACGCCATTCAAATGGAGGGCACTATTGCGAGCTCCGAACTTAAACAACAGCTATGGGCAGTTCCCCCGCGACGCAGCAGAGAGACTTGGTCTCCCTGTTCCGACGTAGGAGCGGCCCACGACGGGCTAAAGCCACGTTCCGCGTTCCGAAGGACTAAATAAAATTCATTCATCTATTCATTGATTGAACTTTCACTCATTCAAATGTACATCAAGAAAAGTGTCCAGCACTTGAAAAATTTGTACAGAAGAAAAGGAACAACGGCATTTTTGCAAATCTGGAGGAATTTGTTGGATGACGCGTACGAGTCACGCAGTATGGCTTCGTTTACAGTACATGTCTAGTATCAAGCTCTGCCGTTTAACGCACATGTATTGTGTTGTGACGTAAACTTGAGCTTCGTGATCAAGGCAATAAAAAAGCTTTGATTGTGCACAATGACGTAAAAAATAACAGCATATCCACGTAGTGAATGTTGATGAAGGAGCATGCGCCAGAGGGTAAGTCCGGGAAACCATCAGTCTTCCGTACATCTGCTCAGTGATCATCATATAAAGAAGTGACACGAGATTGTCTGGCGTGATTCTATATACACAACATCAAGACAATGTTTAATATTTACATATCTATGCAGTATATAAACAAATATACTTAATATTGGAATATATGTTTTGTTCAACAGCTTATTTACGGATCACATTAGCTTAGGGAACCTTTTTCTTCTAGTCTAAAGGCTTGTGATCAGCAAAGTATGAAGCCAAATGATCTGTATTTATAGGATTAGTTAAGAGTCCAAACGAGTCCATGTTGAAACGAATCCGAGGACGGGCACAGCTCGGTCACAGCTACACATCGTCAAGAGAACACGGAAGACGAACCGGTCGGCGAGAGCTACGCTGGCGTCGAAGATCGTGGATGACACAGCCTTTCAGCATAGAATATAGCAAGCAAGTTTCCTCCATCTTGGAGTACGAAGGGGCCGTGCTCGTATTCTACTTCGTGTTGCAGCATGGGCTTCTCAATAACTACACGATGTCTCTAATGAACAGGTTAGATACCACGGACAATATTGGTGACAATTACAGTGGAGAACTTCACGGCAGCTTGTTCTCCGTCGCTACTCTGGTTGAAGACTGCCAACTCACCATATATTGCAGTTTGTGGCCGTTGGACACAGATACCAGCACCACCCGTCGGACACCCCGGTTCCTTGGTGCACATGAGCACATCATAGTCGTTGAGAGTGAGTCTCGTGAAGTTGTACGTCTCCATGAAGCAGAGCACCACCCACCGTGGTGAGCATGGGAGCACGTGACGAGCCCGTTTAGCTTTGAATGTCGGGAGCCATTACTGCTAGTAGTGCCTTTTTCTTTCTGTCAGTGCCGGTGTCTTTCTTAGTCTTCGCGAGCTCTCACTGTAGAATGGCGGTGAGCCCTCAGTGCTGCTGCATTGCGAGCACTTTTCACTGCTGCCTTAGGTTCTTCTGTGTTCATGATAAGTAGCGGTACTGGAATACACTGAGTCAGTGTGGCAGGCCCTGTAGCCAGCGCTCTTGAAATCGACGGTGGGCGTATATGTTCCTTTAGCGTCAGCAAAGAGGACTAGCGTACATGGTGGGACGGTAGAAAGAAAAAAACCCCAGCAAAATGAGCAGGCTCCTAAAAGGTGTTCCCGCGGAGATATTTCGTATTAGTTGCAGAGGGGTGTGATCGTCTGTGCCGAAAATGTTGCTCGCGACTGTGTCGTGTGCTAAACATAGCCCAGTGATGCCGCAGAAAAGCTCCCCTAGTTGTCGCATACCGTAAAATGGTCCCACCCGAGCAAGCCCCCCTCCCTTTTTTTGGGTGATTCGATGTACGCGCCAAAGACCGAGCAAGCCCCCCCCCCCCTTCCCCTTTTTCCTATGAGCGGACGCCGAAGAGAAAACATTCGAAAACAATCCCAGCAAAAAGTCCTGTGCTTCGGATACCAAGCTAGGGGCCACTGTTTCGATAGCAACGGTAACTCCATCATTCACTGGGTGTGACATACCTTACGCACCATGCAGCTTTCAGGATTGTTCGCTGCATCGTGCTCTCAATTGCCACCGATGTACCAACAAAATACCACTGGTTTCTGCAGGCCGTGTGCGTGGACTTCACTTTCGCCTACGACTCTGAGAGTGCTATGACGTGTTTAACAGTGACTACGGAGATAAAATACAGCTAACAAACAACTCACTGCATCAGAAATATGATTAGCGTTTTTGCAATTTTAGTGGCTTTCACCCCACCAGTATGAATTTCGGTCCAGGACAAATGGAAGTCCCCTATTCCCCCCATATATCTGGTATAGATAGGATAAGCTTCTACGCAAAAGGGAAAGCTTGCTTTCTTTTTTAGGGTACTAACTGTGGTCTTGGTTCACAACGACTGTAGGTTTTACTCACCCAGTTCATCTTGTTTGGAGGTATTTCGCTCTGTGAAACTAACGCCTCAATGAAAGACACATATAGCAACCCCGTCAGGTGGGCCACCCAATGTACCACGTTTGGCAATGAAATTACGTGAATTATCTCGCTCAACCAGGGTCTGTTTTTGGTAGGAAGCTACTTGATCACGTAGGGCGGGCTGAAAGCACTTATGCTATTTTGCAGTAGCTTGGATTACGCGCGAAAGCACAAAATGGGCAGGAAATTAAGATAGCACTGTGAAGGATGTACGCAGGGAGATTATTCCTTGAATGAGAAGCCTGGAGGTCATCTGTTTGCAAAGCGTATCAGCCGGTTAGGCAAGGGAAGCCCCCCCCCCCCCTTTTGATAGGGGTCACTCTTGCTGCACGCTGGGAAAACCAACAAGTCAGGTGAAGTTTTCAGTCCCAACAGTAATCACTAAATTATGTTCTTATGGCAGAATGAAAATTTTACGAGCTACAATTAAACATGGTGAAACTTTGCCAACATTTCCTCTGTGATGATTTTTCTAGTGGGCTCTTTGCAGCGCGGGTTCCCTATGTGAGGACTTCGGTTCTTGTGCTGTAGCATTGCAGAGCAGGCCATCGCTGAACAGGAGCCTTATAATATTACTTTAATTGTTCATGCCCTTATTCTGCTGTGACTTCCTGATAAAGTTACGAATGGGAACGAGCGAACTCTTTAAAGACCGGTCAAAGCATTTGCTGCTTCCGGAAAATAATTTTTTTTTCAGAAAAGATATATCGTCACGGCTGCTCTGTCAAAACTGTTGTGAGCCGATGAGTGTGACGAATCGCTTCAGACGCAAAAATCGGGCTAAGGGGGCCATACCTCAGCCTGTTGACGTGTGGTTGAATTTCATGGTATCTCAGAAAGCGAGTCATGTCACCTCTGTGTATGCAAATTCATATCAAAGTGCGAGCGTTTTCTTATATATATATATATATATATATATATATATATATATATATATATATATATATTTATAAACATCTATGACCGAGAAGTTCGCGAATCCTACCTCATCAATATATTCAGCAGTCTTCACGCAGGCATAAATGAAACCACCGGACGTGTCCCCTTTCTTTGTGGGTGACAAAGTTTATTATATTCATACACTATCTTCTCCCACCCGTCACACACACTCTTTTTTTTTCCTGAGGTGCCTCGCTCTTTTTTACCACCGCATAATGCATTAATGTCGCACTCTCTATATTTTGTCTAGCGACCATGGGGACTTGTAAAAATGTTTTGGTGATCTTTCAGTACTTTTTTGTGTGCCGTGCTGAAGTAGATGCGATTGATATCTGTTTTGCCATGCAAGTAGCTCTAATCCCTCGTGTCTCCTTCGCGGCCTCATCATCATTTTACCGCTTTTTATGTTTCACTGATGTAATTGCTTCCTAGTCATATGTTCCTTAAGTTGCAGCAATTACCTTCTTACACGAGGTGATAAATCAAAATGAATTGTCACCGATGTTTGACTTTGAAGTTTTGACGTTTTTTTTAGATATCAGTGGTCCTTAAAAGCGGCCTATGCCTTGTTCGCTTTTCATTCTCTGACGAAGGCCGTGCCACGGCTGAAACGTAAATCTCTAAAGGAACTGCTTGCTTTCTCGTACGTGTACCAGCTTGTTTTCTTATACCCACTAAACTTTCCCACTATATATATATATATATATATATATATATATATATATATATATATATATATATATATATATATATATACATTTGAAGGATCAGTGACGTAGGTAGAAAAACTATTTTGCCTGTCTGCTAGAAAAAACACCACTTGTGTTTTACTCTCTCTAAAAAATAACAGTTGACCTAGCGATATTCTTGTTCACTGCCTAAAAGAAACAAAAACGCCCCAACAAATGCAGCCTCTTCCACGCTGTGTCTGCGTCTATTGCGACAGGGGTGAGAAAAAAAGCGTAGTTGCTAATATCGATGACTCATCCTATATATATGGGCACATATCAGTGTAAATGAAGTTTATGGAGGTAGACTCGTAACGCTGCTTTTTGAAAGAATATTTATACAAAATTCTGTGAGGCTTTGCATTCCTTCGGCTTACTGAGGAATGTAACGTAGCATGCATTGGCATGCTGGTGTATATTTGTAGGTAATACTTTGTCTAGTAGTAAACTGCTTGAAGTACTGCGAGCAATTCTCGTGAGGTTGTTTATCCAAAGAAGAGTTCCAAACTCGCAGTTCGAACCACGCCTCTGAAACTGAAATGAAAAGAAAACGGAATCACTACTCCACTTGTCCGACAGAAACAAACGTGCTAAACACACTCGTATTCCTCTAAAAAAAGAAATTTGTACAGCTTCCACCAATTCTCACAAGGCTGGTTACAGGATAGTTGGTGAGCCTTTAGCCGGTGCTGACATTGCATGCATCTATGCAGCCTCTTCATTTCCTACTGCTTCCTATACTATATTATACATAGTTATGCTCACTCTTCATTCTTTTTTGGTTTATTTCTACATTTCTGTTCATTTTTTCCTTCCTATATTTATATCATAATCTTCAAGAACGTGTTAATCAATGTGCTGATGTTAAACTCTTTATCCAGGTTAACTAGTGCCCAGAAAAATGAAAAGTAACTTATGAACAATATAGGCTCTAGAATGATAGCAGCAGATGCTGTCACCATATGTTTATAATGAACTCAGCCGATGAAGCGCATCAACCTTTCATACCTGAGGCATCGAATACTCCAGCGTGATTATTTGTATATTCCAGAAAATATTCCAGCATGATCATAGTGGCTGGATTGATTATAGTATAAACTATATTGTTCGCACGCGGCACGTGGTCTCATTCCAATATTTAAAGTATTATTCAAGCTCCCCCGATGCTTCTGTACGATGCGCGCAAGGCGGCGTTTATACATGTACCGTATCAATTACACAAAATATGAAATGAAGTCCACTTGGCTTTGCAGCCTTCTGAAAAAAACATCAGCCGGATCCTTAGAACAAAACATGGAAAAGAAAACGCACACACAAAGGCCGACCTATATTCGGGATACGAAAATTCTTCCCCGGGTATGCATGCGCGTATGAAACAGTTTAAAGTACAAAACTTCATCGATTTGACTTCTTGTGTGGTGCCACGTATGGTGCGTGTGTGGCTATTTTTTTCGTGGCCTACGCGAACTAATAGCTCGGATATAAGATGGTTTGCGAGTGGCCGCCTCTGCTACGTGAACCCATTTGCATCCTCACTTTTTTAATACTCAGAGTGATTAGGACCTTTTATGGGCCAAAATATCCTGAAATAAACAATGAGTAATGTCACGCTGAGTGATGCGAGTGATTGACCTGCTTGTTCACCAGTGAAGTCTCATCTGCAACTCTCTGTTCCTTGGGTCGGAAAACGCTCTTCAAGGATCTACTAATGTTACATCTAACACTTCCGACTAACCATTTTAAAGCAGCATTCCGACGTGTTAGCCACGGGAAACTTAGAGGTTCATCGCACCAACAATCAAGCACAGAGCGGAACTTTCTAAGAATATCCGATACAGAAAGTTCTGTCTTGCTTGTTACTTCTTATGAACCACCCTCATAAAGGCAACATGCCGATGACACAAGAAGCCACTATTTGCCACTGGAGTGTTACCCATGGCTTCTTCACAACTCACGCCAGTCTTTACGCCCAATACGTTTAGCCCTGCTCATTCCTTGTATCAACAGCAGTAAGCAAATGACATGCTGTAGCTTTTGACCACAATACCGCATAAGACACAACAAAGCTCAGCTAACCTAGATAACAAGTGTAGCAAAGCTTCCCCTTTCTTCACTGATGTCACTTATAAACAGGACTGTACAAAAACCCTAACTTAGTGAAGTCGTAATTTATGACGTAGAGCCATTCCGCTCCCTCCTGGAAATGCAATTTCCCACCTCCTAAGCCGCGTAAAACCAGAGCCTCACCTATCACCTTGACGATGGCAACAGATGTGATGTCCACTTCATGTTCCCAGTACCGCCGAGATATTGTCCTGATTCACGTTTGATTACTTTGATACACAATTGTTTTCATTGAAATTGCTCGCTGGTCTGCGTCCTTTGCGTGGAAGAATATTCCTATACCGAGAGGCATGTTGCTTTTGGCCAGCACGACCACTACATCCGTGTATGTTCGACGTACGTGTGCGCCCAGTTTCAGGCATTTTCTTCAAAGTTCTTCAATAACAATTGTATTTGGTGGCTTGGAATACTTCACAGAGGAATTCGTGTTCTTGGCAGTGCAGTCATGCTCCCTTAGTCACCAAATCTAACGCTGAGGTTTGACACATTTTTTTTGCAACAGTGAGTTCAACCTATGACACAAGAAGGGAGTGATGCCATCAATCAGGTGGTACGTGGCGCACACCTACTACATAACCCAGGGCTTTCCCTGCTTTAGCAAGTAGAGATAGACAGAAAGAGAATATATTCACAGGAGAAGAGGTTGTCCTGAGCCACAGTTTGCTTTGGCTAACTACTTTACACTGAGAAAGAGTGACAAGGAAGTGAAAAAGTAATAAATAACATTGTTGAGGCATGGAGATGAGACGATGCCCTTGTTACGCTGCATTACTACTCATACTAAACCAGCACTTCTCTCATGAAACGTAAACTATCTCGCGGCACCAGCGATGGTCTTTTATTGATCGAGGTAGATGCACCTAAGATGCAGTGCATATTGACCGAAACAATAACTTGCATTATTTTGAATCGAAAATTTCTACCTTCAACCTGGTAGAAGTTTTTCTACTCTTGCTAATGAATCCTATAGGTAGCCTTTCTGTTGGTGGTTTGCAAACATATGGCTGCAGAAAGACTCTATGAAACTTGTATGAAGAAAACTAATATAATCTTTGTCTGCTAATCTGACAACACATATGACACACTTATTGTATTAAAGTCAAAGGTGAAACATGGCAATTACAAAAGAGATATTAGCATTGTGCATAACGCCACACTATTACTGTTTGTAACACGAAAGTGTTTCATGGCTGAGTCCAACATCGCTCCGCTGACGTATTTTCGTGACGGATATGACTTTGTAAGACATACACTAACCGAGTGCAAAGAAAAAAAAGACGAGAAGGGAAAGGTCGGCAACGGGACGTCGAACCAGCGACCTTGCGCTTCTCAGTGCTCGATACTAACTACTACGCCACAGAGTGAACTTCTGTAGATTTGTTACCGGCAAACCATCAAAACACACCATGTACGACTAGCGGCCCTCACAGCGAGACAACTTCAGTGCGTTGTTGCTATCAGTAGCCAGAATGCACGACGCACGCGCCTTGGGCACAGGCGTGCTCTGAAGGTCGTTGTGTAGTGCCACCCCGCGCGTTGCTATGTGCGCGCGCCTACATGGCAAGGTCAAAGGGCATATAGATGTATAAAGTACTGACTCAATCACGCGTGTGCTTATCTCGGGATTGGGACACTTTGTACTTCTTGTGCTTCCACTGCTAGTTCTCTGGGAGGTTACGGTAGTGAAAGATAGCATGAACTTCACTTCCATCGCTGCTGCGGCCGCGTTTACGAAAGGAGCACGCTGCATGCTCACACACCAAGAAGTAAGAATTGTGACATTTGTTCGCACTTCTCCTGTGTATACCTGTATATTGATTTCATGCGTCTTTTTGTTCAAGCACCTTGCTTTAAAGGCCAACTCCAGCAATTTTTTTAGGTCAATGTATCTCAATGAAATTTGTTGCGTACGTTCTTTTGCATATTTCCGTCAATTATGTCAAGTTACAGGCTTAAGAAATGCGCCTTATTATCTGCAAATGAATTTTAAAGATTGCCTTGAATATCTCACTTCACTTGACAAAATAAATGGCAACATTGTCTGTGTTACGTCATGTTTGGCATGTCAACGGAATTGGCGCAGCCCATGGCTTTGCTATACTTTGGCCACTACAGCGTTAATTGCGCTGGCTGCAAGGCGACGTTGGTGTTTTTTTTTTCACGGGTATATCAATCGAAGCTTTCCTCCTTCCTGTGTGGTGTTTGGTTGGTGCTTTGCTGGTCTTGCTTTCACAGTTTTCATTCTGCGCGCTGGCGGGATTAGTATACGGCCTCCGGTTCTTACCAAATTATACGCCATACGCAAGGGCACCCGGTCTGGTTTTGGTCTCGGGTTTGCACCTTCTTGCTTATTGAAATTATTTTTGGCTTTCCTTAGTATTTAAACTATTGGACTCGTGACAAGAGTTGCTCAGGAACATTCAAACACCATTTATTTGTAATGGTTAAAAAATCACCGGATTTCGCCTTAAGTGTCGAGCTGTGACAGTGGTTTGTCCACGCTTGTTCTGTGCATGGTCATTTTGTGCCGGATTTCTGCTTAAAATGTGCGCTGCGAATTCCGAGTTGCTTCCTGCTCTTTGCATGGCATTGCAATTTGCTGCTCTAGCACTCATTCATGCGCCGTTGTGATGAATTAATGCACAATGAACGCTGAACTTCCAGTGCGAGGACACCTTTATTGTTGCGTATCACGATTTTCTAAAAAAGAGGGCACAGCCTGGTTTATTGTAGCACTTTTTTCACTTTTTTAGCCGCAAGTGTTCAGTGACTTAGATATACCAGGTAGATTACATATAATTCATGAACTCATAGAGTTCTATTACACGTACTGTGTAGCAGTTACACGTACCGAATACTCTTTCACGACAACACCAGATAATTAGGTAGAAGCACTAACAAATTTACCTCATAAGTCACTCACCAAAAATAACCTCAGCAAGCCTTTATTTCTTCGGTAACTTAGGCACACAGGTAGTAACAACCTTTGCAAGTAATGTTAAAAAATGAATGATGCAAGTAATGTTCACGTAAGAAAATTCGATGCAAATATCTACTCTACTCACGCAAATTCACTTCATCGTGGTAATTAATGTAAAAAAGTCCACATGTGTTGTCACAGCTTTTGTAAAGTAACGTCTCATAAGGTCTGTTGTTCTCTGTAAAGATAGCAAAAGCAGTGTATTTATATTATCCTGTTTCACACCAAGGATTAGAAAAAAAAACAACGACTTATGTTCTAAACAGCCACAAGTACTGTGGCGATTGGAGACATAGGTCTGGCTACAGAGAAAATAGGCGATTAAATACAATATCCCTAATAGTTGCTGCTATTACTGAAAAAGCTTTTGTAATACGTCTAGAAAAAGGAGAAAAAATGAAGAGAAAAAGAAAGTGGCCAACCAATAGTTAGTATCTACATCCACAAGATATCACCTAGAGTAAGACATAACGTGCCGTTGTTATTTTTCGCAACTCATAAATCTCTAGGGTTTTGTAAGAATGATATAACACAGAAGTAAAGGAAAAAGAAAATAAATGCGAAATAGGCCACGAATATAGCTACGTTAATTGTGATGTAGCAGTTATAAACAATTGGCCACTACAATTCAAAACGAAATACATCGGGCAGACCTTGATGTGCTTTACCACGAAGCTCAGTGAGCACACGCACAATTGCCAAAAATAACCCACCCAAGAAGTTTAGCTACCTATCGTAACCACTACGCATGGGTGCCTCAATTAGCGACAACAAACGCAGGGCAAGTGTGACACCTGAGAAAGTGCGTCGCACGGGTAGCCAGGGATTCAAAGCTAGCAGTAGTTAAAGCAATGGAACAAAAGCCGACATAGTATATTGAGCAAAAATGACCAAAACTGACTGCAGTTATCAACTTAAAATTGCTTTCACGTTTCCCAAACATAGGCCTCACTCCAGCGGCGCGCAAGAGTAGGCTCCTCCGTCTGGCTGAGAGAGCGTATGTACCTTCCCCTTAGCCGGCTTGCATTGGTGATGCGCTGGGTCATCGCGAGTATGGTATCAATCAGTGAGACTTCCACGAACGGTAATCACTCGGTGCCCGTGCGACCCATTTTCTCAAATTTCACACTAGTAAAGCCGCCATACGCTTTTGTCGTCGCCAGCCAAACGAGAATTGCTCTTTTCGAGTTGAGTCAGCATGGTGCTTATGTTCTTTTTTTTTCGCTGCTTTCTTTGGCCCCTTGATTGGGCTGACGAGTAGACCATCACACGATGGTGAAAACGCGGGCAAATTATTAAATTTTCTCGAAGCGGTATTTTTACTGAATGTAGTAGCGACCATACACGTTATTTACCACATAGCTCTTTGTCCACTGACATGACATATTGCAATGAGACACACATATCAAGTGTATTGCTTTGCAAGTTTTTTCCAACGTTCATAAAACGGAGCAAGATATTCTCTAGTTCAGTTAAGGTTGACGAAACACGGATGCGTGGCCTAGTGGCCAAAGTACTTGCTTCAGGCTGGGTGAGCCTTAGTTGAAACGTTTGCTATGTTCAAAAAATTTATTTCATTTTTAAACGTGAAAGCCCCAGATGCGCCATCATGCACGTAAAATGACCGACTTTTTTCATTGGCATTCTCCTCGGCATCGACAGAGGGGAATAGAAAAATAATAAGTTTATGACAACCCAATAGCACGTCACTTGGACGTCACAGATACTAAAATATGTGACGTCATTACGATCTCATCGAGATACCACATGGCGTAGCGTCATGTGATGGCGTCACTGTAGCCTCACGAAAGCTGACCTGATCACTAGAGCAATGCAAAACGTATGGTGCCTTCTATATTGGAGGCATTGCCGAACACATTCGGTTAAGAAACGTTATTAAGCCTGACAGAGCTGGATGAATGCATCTATGAAGAAGAAACGAAGTCATGTTCGGTTCGCAGTAATATTTTAAGTGTACAGTGTCTAAAACGACTCTTGCTTTAGTTTAACTAAATTCTTTGATGTAAAAACCTCAAATCATTGTCCTGCAGTGTGCTGAATGTCTGTACCGCCTCAGATATTGTGCACCGGTAACGTATAATTGTGTCAGGCATCAAAACATGCGAAATGCACGATGAGTAGGTGCTTTAAAGGCCCACCTATAACAGTGCACTAAGACTTAAGCAAAAACACCAGAAAGTAAGCAGCGGCGTAGGTTCACGTCTTGCCTCACGCCCTAAATATGGGCCGTTCTCTGATTCGCAAAAGCAAAAGGCAATTCGTATTGAGCCCGGCGCGACGGTACTTCCAGTCGGCATTCTATAATACCTTTGAACGGCGAATGTTATGTGCGCGATCAGCCGTTCCTTTGCTTTACCGTTGATGCACGCACCGAGAACTGAAGCCAGGCTGTTCATGGAGAAGGTGATGGGCACATGACCCGATAAAGATATCGCAGTCTCATATTGAAGGCAAAATTCGAGAATCCTCTGCCTTCACAATTACGTTTCCGTCATTACAGTCACAGCACAAATGATAAACACGATTCGTTAATAAAAGTGTTAAAAAGGTGTACAATTTTACTTGCCTGGACTTTGCATTCTCATTTCATTGTAAGGATCAGCGTTGGTTGCAAGATTTTTATTGATATAGTACAAGGCTTGAGCCGTTTCGTTAATTCTGGTTGAACACACACAAAGAAAATCGTGGTCAACCATTTATCCCTATGGAGTTAAATGTCATGAAAAAGTAAATATGCTTACATCACATCACCGGATAAAGAATATCTTGTTATGTCTGCATAAAGCTCATTTACGTCCTCGTTGACATCCACAGTACATGTAATATTGCCGCGTCTAGTACTGTTAAATACCCATATTTTTTCAGTAGTGTTAAGGAACTGAAATGAAATGTATGTAATTACAACGTGTACACTCTGTCACTCCTGCAAAAGAAGCATCAACGTGCACTTGGTGCATTATAGTTATCAATGCAATAAAAACTGTCACAACTGAGAGCAGCGCTGTAAGGAGTGTTATTCTATGAACTACTTTCTTATGGGGTAAATAGAGGAATAACACCATTCAATTAAAGATAGGCAGAACTGTTACGGTACCTCAATATGTTGTCGAACTAAAGGCAAAATAAGCAAAATTTCTTTGTGAAGTGCTTTATGGCATTCAACTCATGCACTCTATCATTAGGTTATGCAGAACATGGTGAAGGGCTGAACCAAGTGCAGCTCGCTTGCCACGTGAGTAGTTTTCATTTCAAGGCTTCTGACCGGAGCACAGCACGACACTGAGTCTGTCCACAAGTGCGTCGGATAGCTGATATTTTTTCGTATTACCTGAGCCAGCCTAGATCACAACGAATCGTTGTGCTGGTGCTTGGACGCCACCGTAGAAAACATTTACATTTTACATCACATTTTAAAATCACTAGACCTCATGGGTAAGAAGTCACCAGGAGAAAAAAAAAGGGGCTGTTTTATTTGCCGGCATTTATCAAAACGTCCTTCAGAGTCTGTTTGCAGCTGCATATTGCTATAAATACCCTCCATCTCCCCTTCACCTTGAAGGCATCGACAAAAGGGGGCAGGATGGTTGCCATTGGAGGCACTATTTACAAAAGAGCAAAGCCTATGCGCCATTCCCTGCAAAGTTTTCCAACACGGCTATAGCAGAGCGAATCTGGAGTTTAACGCTGATGGGGCAACAAAAAACCGTCCATGACACAACAATGACCAAGTTTAACTTCGGTCCGCGTCAGTCCGTGGGAGTGTTCTTTAATAGAATGGAATTAGGGACAGTTTAGAATGTTTCTTTATGGCATAAATTTCGCGCACACCACCGGTATCAGACGACAAATCTTAGCCTTTCAACACCTGGTTGCGGGAGCGATGGGGAAGAGGCTGTTACAACGTAATATGTTGCCTATCGGCGCGTTCCCTCCCGGTGCGTTGCCTTTGATGTTTGATTTTCAAAAGGTATTCTTCGAACATTGGATTTATCTATGTTGCTATGCGCCCCGTACATTCTAAGAGCTACAGCAAAGGTTAAATGTCCGAGGAGTAACAAACGGTAGGTCAAATTGGTTTTGGTTGTTTGCGTCAGGATTTGCGGCGCAAAACGGTCCACTGTTAAATTTTGCCCCATGTAATATAACCATGTTCAACGAGTGCTTCTTAAAAATTTTGTGATATCCATGCATACTGATATTATAAGCCACGTATACTCTGATGACTGCATGTTGTACCACGACTAAAACTTTATTATTCACACAATTCTTAACAGTTCACTTTTATTATTGAAGGCATGCTGAGAGCCTTGGTCAATTAAAATTAACTTATTTCATCATCATTTAAAGCGTTATGTTCCTGCCTTTTTCATTTAATCAATAGTTCGGCTATAGAAAAGCAGTCACAAAAATCTACGTCATTTATTTAATAAGTGTCTGTCTTGATCATACCGAAGTGAATTTATGTGTAACCGTGCGCTCAGAAGGCTAGGATAACTGTGGCAGAAAGACGTGCTCCCCCCAAGCTAGTGGATCCTCATTTATAAAGCTTTAAGCTGCCCTATGCTCGAGTATGGCTTTATGGCTTTGACATAAAAAACTCTCATCAAATATAGATCTGACGTAAAATTTTAATATTTCTAGAAGGGAAGCTTTATGTTCTTCACACGGCCGTTACGACAGGTATTTTCAACTAGTTTCTGTCATCATGGTATTCTTAGTAATTAGTCTGTCTTGTAGACATGTTCAATATTCAAAGTTTTTTTAAGCTCTCATACACTGTCCATGATTTCTTTCCCAAACAACTGCATATCACCTCCTAGACCAAGATACACCAGGTATCATTATGATATACGTATCAGTGTTAAGTAGCCCAACCCATACATTTAAATATAGTTTTTGTACCTAGTATTGAAGTATGGAGTGTTCACCAGGTTATTTTTTATCTGTAACACTTGATGAGTTTGTTTTGTATGTTACTGAAGATTTATCTTTCTAATTTGGGTCGTACCCGCATTTTTGTTATGTCCCATCGTGCCGCAAGTGCCTTCAAGCCTCAGCATGTGAATAAAATGACAATATAGAAAGCGTATCACTGGTGATGTCGAATTCCAGTAGCATATTTAGAATCCATGTGAGCTTTGCATTATGTTTCAAGGTCCGTTTTACGTTTTCTTTTTACTATTAAAGGAGCACAACTAAGCAATGTTCATCAAAATTTTGACTAAGGAGTTAGATTTTAAATAAACTCCGAGGAAGCATACGTAAGTGATCTGATGACTCGACTCGCTGAGACCTACTACCAAATTTCGGAAATTTAACATATAATTCATGGACAAACACATTTCTGCGAGCCTTCTCCGCCCCACACGTTAGTGAAGGGACTCATCCGTTTGCTGTCGAGCTTAAATAAACAAGCAACTAAACTGTGTGGCGCTGCTAACCATGAGGATTAACTGCTTTGCCTGGCCCACAATCGCTTTCACATTCATGGAGTGACCAACAGCCACGAATGCACTTAAACCCATTCTAGCAAAAGTATGTTACTGCACATTTGTGCTATATCACACAATATTAAGAATATGATCAGAAATTTGAAGTGGGAGTGCTTTTCAGCATCCAAATTAGCTCGCTAGACCTTGTAGATACGTCAAAAGGGCGGGGTCTAAGAGCTAGCTTACTTGTACAACAAAAAATAAGACACCGTTTGTAAAAAGCACAGTCACTGTCGTCTATGACGTTACACTCTATGGATTACAAAACTTTATTCCTTCACGAGAATACACTTTTGCATTCCATTCGCGCAAGAGGACGTACATAGAAAAAAACGTGTCATTGTCTGAGAGAGCGCACCTAGGCTAAGGTTATAACGATCATTGTCTAAAACAAGGCATCAACAGGACGCTCCTTTTCAGCACGTGTGGGTGCACACCAGATTACCGAGGCTGCAAAGGCATAGGTAGGTGTACTCAAGCGTGTACAGTCGTCTGATAGTCAAGGCTTTAATTATTTGGTCATGCGGTGACGCGTGAATTAGTGAACCGTCGATACAGTGAGCGAAAACAGGCAACTAAATCTGATTTTCATGTGCATTCGGAAATTTCGTAATATTATTGATTACCAGCTTCGACCCATTTCATCACAAAAAATAGTTTGAAGTTCCACGTGACTTCTTTCAGCTCATTTTTTCGTATATATGACAATCAACATAGAACCATGAGGCTGGATAACAGTTGGTACGGCTGAGTATTTGTTTATTCAATGTTAGTGCAACTATGTCCCGTTGAAGAAAGCTCAGACAAGTGGGAGTCTTCAGCAAGACTGAGAGTTGGCCAGTTGACTATTGTTTTCAGTAAAGAATAATTCTTCAGTATAGAATAAGTGGGATAAAGATAAGTGGGAGCCTTCAGGATAAGTGGGAGTCTTCAGTAAATTCAGTATAGACGTTAACACTCATGTGTACTCATACGTACTTTAAGGCACTCGCACTCATACGCGAGCTCAGTATTTATGGAGATGAGCAATGTTACTAAAGGGTGCGGTCAGTTTTTCTGGCGCTCTCTGCCCCACCAATTCTTTCATGCAATGATCTTGACACAAACGTTTTGCGTGAGAAGTCTCTTTCAATTGAATGGTACAACATTGGAACTACTCATAACCAGTATCTGAAGATACGAGATCAAATGGTGCTATGCGTAGCAACGATTATAGTTATGTATGCTAACAACACTACCACTGCGGTCAGCAAGCTAATTTGAAACTTACAGGCTAACAGACCTATGAGTCGACTCATTTGGAGCCGGAACTAGTTGTGGATCACAGCCCCAGTGAACCCGACTCAACAATATTTTGCTAAGACTTGTACAGTCTGGTTGAGAATAACTGTCGATATTTCGATATTCTGGGTGCGAGTGGGCCCTAGGCGTAAAAGTGAGCCTGGGTGGGCTTCGCACTTTTCTTCTGACTCATTCTAACAGGAAACGCAGCTGAATCTTCTTAATTCGACTTTGACGCACCCACACAGTTCGCTCCAATTAAACGAATTTGAATTAAAGTAGGTTCTCAAAATAAATAACTCTGCCAAAACTTCACTTTCCGGGTGAAACAAGCAGGGTAAATTAGCGTTATTTCATGTAAGTAAAAACCAATCAAATCATCATAACTGAAACACAGAATACTGTCAGAGAGGGCGGCGAAACAAATGCTGTGCAGTGGCAACGTATGGGCCCAATTCGTGAAGCTTGCGTGATTTTAAAACGACAGAGGAGGATCCTTTCCTGCTGTAGTGTCGGCGCATAGTTTTGAGAGCGCTGCGGACAGCGATTTAGTGTCTCTCTCAGCGATATTTATTTCGTGTACTTATTTATTAATTTATTCATTTATTTACACAGAGCTTCTTTCAGAGCCCTTGAGGGGTATCGTGTAAGAGTGACGGTACATATTTTACGTGACAGATGTATATTCATACGTAAGACTTGGTAGAAAAAATACCACTGACCTCAGGAACATATAAGGATAACACCTACTAAAAAATTAAGTTACAATATGTGAAGGTTTGAAGGTGAAATACAAAAGATAATTTAAATGGAAATAATAGCCAACAACAGTGCAACATAACAAAAACCGGAAAAGGTGTTTACTGCAAATTGATATGCACAACGCAAAAAAAGCGGGTGAGTGAACGAAAAAGAACATTGGTAACGTGCTATAGGCACAGATGGCTATAAAAATACGATACACCAGCTTTCGGTGCGCAAATATTTTTTAAGAGTGTTGCAGTACTTCGCGTAGTCTTTCTGTGACGCAAGATCACCTAGCAGATCATTCCACAAACGAACCGATTGGTTGAAATCGTTAGTGCTGCAGTACATACGTGATAAACTAAAGCTGTTATGAAGTCGGACTGAAGCTCAGTGATGAAGAATAAAGTGAACAGATACCATCATACTGGTACATTCGACACATCTATCATCACTGTTTATGTTATTCAAACACTCTGAAAATAAACATATATTTCCATTCACGACACATGTGCCACGAGGAATACATAGCAAGTAATAGTATTAGCTGTAATGTGAACTAAGGTAAGATAAGCTTTAGCATGCCAAGAGCTTTTGGATGTTAAAACGACTTAAGCTCTTATTACTTAAAGCAACACATCCGCCACTCTGACAAAAAGGATTACACCATCTCCTGCTAAAGCGAATAATCAGTACACTCCAAGAAACAGGTGCTAACGCTTACACTGGTGGCGGTGTTGATGCTGGCGTTCATTGTGCTGGTGCCCAGAAGGCGAACTCGGGGAGGCGCAAAACCCTCAGTGATTGAGTGGTGTTTCCTGCTGGGACATGCCAGTCGCTGCTAATAAGCAATCAGGGACAGAATACTGCAAGTGGACACAGAGACCCGCAGTCCGATTTTAGTTAACTGGCACGCTGCTAATTTTCACTGTGCAATAGTGTGCAGTAAAAACTTCCTTCCGACACTAATTTGGAGGTCGAGATCCAGTGCCTATATATACGAGGTGGCCAGCGAACGGTTGTGCAGCGTGAGCAGTCGTTTTATTCAACGAGGAATATTGCTAATAGGTGCTTCTGGCGTCGGCGTTGCAAGGCGAGGGAGGGGGCAAGTAGCAAAGGAGAGAGATGGGGAGGGCACGTTTGTGTGTGATTCTTAAAAGAAGGAAGAGAAGATAAAAGTGAGCCCCGTAACCATCTGCATCATAGTGCGACACTTCAACAATAGCTCAGGCGGGATGGGGGTAAGGGAGGGATTAAAAGAGATAGGGAGGAGTAAAAGAGATAGGTATAGAGGTACATAAAAGCAGGGACAGAGAAACCCACATACAAAAATAAGGCGAAGATAGGAAAGATGGACACAGTCGCAGGAGTCCGAAGACGGGGCCCCACTCAGCGAGAGCTCTTGTCCGCGTCAGGAGATGGCGTAGGGCGAACCAGTCGGCCAGAGCTGTGCTGTCGTCGGAGACCGCGGGGGCGCAAACCAACCGGCACGAAATCCAGAGAGGGATTAAGGGAGGGCACGTGCAAACACAATAGGCAATCTTTCCTATGGCGTTAACACCCTTATTGGGAGGGTACGTGCAAGCACACTAAAGGTGTTAAACCCGCTGGGAGGTTTGATCATAGGAGAGAGAGGGAGGCGAGCGTACGCTAACAGACGCCCCGTTGCTTCGGCTTTACGTGACGAGAAAAGGGGAGAGCGTAGGAGAAGAATGAGATATTATAAAGAAACGTGCATGCGCTGCGGAGCAGACATCACCGGATCAGTAGCGCTCTAAGATGCTTCGCATCTAAATAAAACCATCCTGTGTCCTCTTGCAACAACGAAGCCACAGCTACCAACTACCTGGGTTTAACATCGCATAACCACGCTGCGCCGAGGACACAATGAAAGAATACTTTAGGTGAGTGAACACCGGGACTATCCACTGCCCAATAACATGGCCTCCGATATGGAGGGCCCGCGGCACGTTTCTGTCCGGCAGTTTTCATTTTCGCGCTATCACCTCGCTCGTCCGCATACCGCGAGAGGGCACATTGAGTGAGGGTTCCGGCGGCGGCTGAGTGTGTGCACATTTTTTTTGCGCCTACGAGCAAAAAACAAAACACCACCAGGATCTTCTGGCTCAACTGAAAGAAAGTATTTTCTTCAGTTGCTGCACTTATTTTGGTCCAATTTGCGAAGAGAACACGGCAACTGTTCATTTTCTTGATAGGCAATTCTAACGAGGTATCAATTCTTTACTGGCAGTATTACTTTTTTTCATTAAGGACTATTTTTTTCCCGATGCTAAATACCTTGATTTCAGAAATATCGAGTCATTCGAGTATTCCTCTTTTCCTCTGGCGACTTGAATGAGGTAAAACTGGACTAATTGTCGTCGTTAATTGTATTGCTCTCCTAACCTGACTCAATTTTTCCGTTACACCATGTACGGATTATTTATGGAGTTGTCAACCGAAGCGCAGTTACGCTCCACATAACAGTGTTCGATGATAAGTTCATTGAATAAGGTACGTGTGAAGTAAATTGCCAAATATTGCATAATGCTTTGATTAGCCGACCAAATTCCTCCCAGTGTAAGTGCCTGAGTTGTCATTGTTCTTCTTTTTTGTAATCTGAATTTGATTATGTTTTAACGCGATAGCGCTAAAGGGCTCGTGTTGCAGAAAATCCACCGCCGGCGTCGGCTCTGTTGGTTGTGAGCGAAAAATCATCAGTGCGTCTATGACCGAAAAATCCAAGTTACCGAGATAGCCGCCTGAGGCCGCTATTTGTCAACACGTGCGCGCGAGATCACACCGAGAAAGTTGAAGAAAAAAAAAGCTCAAGGACACGACGCGTGATATTTCTTGCCCATTGCCACATCTCCCTGCTTAGCTTCCACCGCATTCGTCGGCACGAGAGAAGGAGATAGTGTAATCGCAGCATGCGACAAACCTTTGTGACTCCACTCACACTGGACGATTCTTGAAATTTCTGCGGCG
>WOVY01007086.1:0-91281 GCA_013436015.1 Rhipicephalus annulatus
CACGTGCCTGTGCTACCTCGATGACGTCGTCGTTTTCGCTCCTGACTTCTCGACGCACCTTCAACGGCCTTCGGCAATGTTTTAACGCGTCTGAGCAACGCCAGTCTGCAACTGAACCTTAAGAAGTGCCAATTTGCAGCTCGGCAGCTGACAATACTCGGCTACACGTCGTGTCCAAGGACGGAATTCTCCCTGATCCAGCCAAGCTCGGGCCGTGACCGAGTTCCCCAATCCGACATCCGTGAAGGAACTTGCGCAGTTTCGTAGGACTGTGTTCCTACTTTCGGCGCTTTCATTCGAAAACTTCGTGACTATCATATTGCCGCTGACGAAGCTTCTCGGAAGTAACGGGCCTCTCCATTCGTGGTCATCACAGTGCGACAACGCTTTCAGAAACACTTCGTCGTTTGTTGACGTCGCCTTCCATACTCCGCCACTACGACCGTACGGCCCCTACAGAGGTACACACGGATGCCAGTGGTGTCGGCCTCGGCGCTATCTTTTGCGCAGCGCATACCAGGGTTCTCAGAATATGTCGTGGCGTAGGCGAGTCGTACGCTTACTAAAGCCGAGACTAATTACACAGTCACCGAGAAATAATGTTTGGCAATCATCTGGGCCCTTGAAAAGTTCCGACCTTATTTGTATGGTCGCCCATTTGATGTCGTCACCGACCACCACGCACTATGCTGGTTGTCGTCATTGAAAGATCCCTCAGGCCGTCTCGCCCGGTGGGCATTTCGCCTGCAAGACTATGACATCCGCGTGCTGTAGCGCAATGGAAGGCAACATGCTGACGCCGACGCCCTGTCGCGCTCTTCCTTGCCTGACGACAATGCCAACAACTCAGTGTCTCACCTTGCTATTTCTTCGATTAGCATTCATGTCATTGCTACTGAACAGCGCAAGTATCAAGGAATTGCCTCACTGATAGACTTGCTGACTGATCCATCCACTCCATCCACTCGCGCGTTGCGTCGTCAAGCCCACCATTTCGCCGTTCGCGACGACCTCCTCCATCGACGCAATTCCAACGGTGACGGCCGCCAGTGGCTACTAGTCATTCCTCGCAGTCTGCGCTCTGACATATGCGAATTCTTTTATTTTGATCCGCAGTGTGCGCACTCCGGGGTATCGAAGACTTACCACCGCATTCGCCAACGGTACTTTTGGGGCGGCATGAACCGCTACGTGCAGAAACTCGTTCGCTCCTGCATAGAATGTCAGCGCCGCAAAACTTCACAACGCACCTGTCGCCGGTAGGTCCGCAACCACTACCTTGCCCTGCCAGGCCGTTTGGGCGCGTTGGCATCGATTTGTATGGGCCACTCCCACTAACGTCGGCTGGTAACCGCTGGGCCATTGTTGCTGTGGACCACCTCACGCGATACGCCGAAACGGCCGCTCTTCCCGCGGCTACAGAGAGCGATGTGGCCTCCTTCTTGCTCCAACGATTCATTCTGCGACACGGCCCACCCCAGGAACTGCTCAGTGACTGGGGCCGTGACTTCCTGTCTGAAGCGTTGAAGCCATTCTCAAAGAGTGCAACGTTGTTCACCGCAAAACTGCTGCTTACCACCCGCAGACGAATGGCCTCGCAGAACGCTTCAACCGTACGCTCAGCGACATGCTCTCCAAGTACGTCGCCGCCGATCACACGAATTGGGATTCCATTCTACCCTTCGTCACCTACGCATATAATACCACCCCCTCAGAGCACTACTGGCTTTTCACCTTTCTTTTTATTATATGGTAGGCACCCGTTACACACCATCGACACGATACTTCCGTACAGGCCAGATCCGTCTGAGTGGGCACCTATTTCTGCTTCAGCCATGCTTTGCTGAAGCGTGTCGAGAGCTTGCAAAAACCTTTACTGCGCATGATCAAGAGCGGCAAAAAAACATTCGCGCTAACGCCAGCACTACTGTGTCCACGTTCCACTCGTCTGGCTCTCGATTCCTACTACTGCAACTGGCCTATTTTCAAAACTATTGCCCAAATACGAAGGACCCTACCGTGTCGTCAAATGCACTTCCCCAGTCAACTACTTGATTGAACCCATCGAACAATGTTCGGACATGCGTCGTCGAGGACGCGACATTGTTAACGTGGAGCGCCTCAAGGCCTACCATGACCCACTCATTGTAACCAGCTGTTAGGTCGCCAGGCGGCTCCCTTTTCGTACCCGGGGTAGTTGTGGTAAAGCCTTTGAACAGTGGGTCATCCTCTTCAGCGCCTTCTAGTGGGTCGCCCTTTTTTTAAGAAGAAAAGCAGCTCGTGCAGAGAGTCGATCCCCGCATTGACTGTCGCTGTCGTGAATCATCGCTGAGTGTCCGCCAATAAACCGCTTAACAATATATATATATATATATATATATATATATATATATATATGTGTGTGTGTGTGTGTGTGTGTGTGTGTGTGTGTGTGTGTGTGTGTGTGTGTGACGTATGAAGCGATGGTTAATAGAGGCCGAGAAGTAAGAAGTAAATAGGAATAAACATAGGGCATGAGCCAGGCCCCGTCTCCCGCATCTAGCGTCACATGCGTTGACAGGATGAAGTCCTGGCGGCAATTCATCAACCATCCCTCGTCATCGAACATCTCAGAAAGACGCACTGACCAAACGTGGACCACACAACTTCATTCCAACTCTACACCAAGACCAGCATCATAACAACACCATCAGACCACCTTGACATCCCCAAGTACATCGGATCAACGGACGACAGACCCGCACAGGACTGGTTCAACCTGGTCGAGATCCGCACCGCCATTGCATACTGGTCAGAACGGGAGATGTTCATCAACTTTACTGACTACAATCTCCAGTGAGGCTTTCAAGTTTTACTCGACATAGAAATTCGGAAACGATGAATCGGGGCAAAAGATCAAGGAAGGAATGATCACCCGTTTTCGCGGCTATGATGAAGGCTTTCTTATTGCTAATCATGTGAAAACAATTGCACTCGGTCGCCACAGTCACAAGCACTGCTCCCGCATTTGGACGCCATTAATAAATGGGCCTTTGAAATAAGACCAATTAAACCACCCTTTAACTGAAAGGCAGCCAGATGTGTTTGCAGGAAGAGTTTATGCTCCACCCCACCGCGGTTTGGAACTGCTCGAAAGAAAACCAACATTTATGTCACTACTTCACCAAAGGACTCGTGTTACGGAACCACTCGCGCACTGTGCTCCCGGTATCGAACACTTGGCCCACCACCAGGTCTTCCTACACTTGACCCTTTAGTTGCTCACTTCGCAAACCTCATTCCTAAAACGCTAGCTACGGCAGGAATAGAGCAGAGGAATTCGAATACTACTCGAGCCAGCCCAGACCCTTCAATACCAATTCACGCAATAAATTAGCTCAGCTCTTTAGTTGCGCAGATTGACTGACATTCACAAGTAATATCTGACCAAATCACGCTTGTAAGAGTGTTGCTGTCCACTGTTTAGTCCGTTAAGAACAGCATTGCAAGAGTCTCCGTAGATGTTCCTGCTAATTCTAGCCTGCAACCTTCATACCCTGGCAAGAATCATTAGGCATCAATGAATCCCACTATTTAGTAGTCGCATTAAGTAGGAAAGAAAAGCAGGCTCATGATACTAAAAGAAAACTACCTCGTCAGATTCAGCAACGACAGCAGTTACATGAACTAGCACTAAAAAGAACTATAATGACTCCACGGGCACAGTTACGACTTAAGGAAAGTCGTCAGAAACGACCCTACCTAAAGGAGGGACGAAGTCAAGGTCCGCGCTATCTTCGCAGGCAAAAGCGTCAAGGAAGTCTACTACACCAGATATCCAAACATTGCCCACAATGCGATCAGCGGATCCAACGCTAAAGAAAATTGTGAAACAGACTGAACGTTAATATTTGTACAACGAACGAACATAGACACAACTCCTTGACTTCAGTTCCTGTGCACGCAGGCTGCAAGCACTAATACTGTCCTAGCCGCGACACAGAATACAGCGCGTACGACAGAGTATTCGGCGCCCGATGGAGGTGGAAATGTTGTAGGCCCGTGTACTCAGATTTGGGTGCACGTTAAAGAACCCCAGGTGGTAGAAATTCCCAGAACCCTCCAATACGGCGTCTTTCATAATCATATGGTGGTTTTGGGACGTTAAACTCCACATATCATATCAATCAATAAAACTTCTCTTGCGTGGGGCTAACCGCAGCACTAACCACTACACCACTTAACGTGTTTTTTTTTTTTGCTATTCGACGAAATGTATATGGACGCTGTCGATGAAGCTAACGGCAAGCGATTCATATACACCATTTACCGTTCGCGGTCCTCAGACCTCAGTAATTTGAGCGCGTTTCCGTCATTAGTAGCGAGATGGCGGAAGAAACGGACGCTCAGCGCATTCGCTCGGAATGTCGTCGTCACGACCCACCCCATGCGTTTCAATGCGCCCACGCATCCACATAGGGAAGTTAAAGTGCGTATAGGTGCTATATGGCGTGGTCACTCACTAGGGCATGCAGTTATTTTAAAATTCAGGTGCTTTGTACTCTTGCGCTTTCACAGCAAGTTTGCTTTGAAGTTTGATTGGTTAAAGGCCAACTCAGGCGATTGTCTGTCCATGTAGAGCTTATGGTTTACTTATGTTCCGGAGACACTTTTGTCACGAGCCAAATAGCTGAAATGCTCGGGAAATTCGAAAATAGTTTTAATAGGCAAAAATGTGCAATACCGAAACCCAACCGAGCGCCCTGCCTGCGTATGACGCACTATGTGGTAGAGCCGGAGGCCATATACTGGTTCCACCGGTGCGGAGTATGAAAACTGTGAAAGCCAGTCCAGAGAAGCACCGGCCAAACATCACAGAGGAAGGAAGAAAGCACTCCCGTGCTATACCCGTGCCAACCACAGCTGCCCGTCACCTTGTGGAAGTCACAATAAACACTGTAGCGGCCAAAGTAGCGTTTCCATCGGCTGCATCACTTCCCTTCACAGGCGACACTTGACGTCACACAGACAATGTTGCTAATAATTCTGCCAAGTGAGGTAAGCTTTTTGATGCAATCGTCAAAACTCATTTGTGCTTCTCTCAGCTCTTTCATTTGGCATACAGGATGTAAATGTCAAAGGAACATACCCAGCGATTTTCATGGAGATTCGTTCACCTCAAAAAATCGCTGGAGCTGACCTTTAAAGAAAGCATGATAATCACATCAATCGTTGCCGCGGCCGAGCGCGCTACTCACGGATGAAAAAATCAGAACTAGGACAGGTCACGCTCGTCTTGTGTGTACTTGTGCTTTATTTGTACTTGTACTTGTGCTTTAATTTCGTGCTCGATGCGCGCGCGGAAAGCTTTGAGCTTCTTGCCACTCTTCACGCCATACTGCAAATATTTGCTGTAGCGTTCATTTTTGATCAATTGTGGTCAAATAAACAAAAAAACACGTGGCTTGCGCGGAAGGCGCAGCATAGTCAATGCGAAAGCTAGAAGAGCGGTCTTTCAGAGCCTTTTTAAAGCTTCTTTGGTGAACTGGTTCGAGCACGCTGGCTGGGTGGCCACTGTGTCATTATTAATAATAATTTCGGGGTAGTAGGACGGCATTTGCTATGTTATTTTTCTTCATTCATTTGAGAAGTGTAAGGAACACTTGCAAGGAATTTCGTGCCAATTGTCCATGCAGTGGCTGACGACAATGACGAATTATGCTGGACGTTGGTATGTGGCACAGTGAATAGGTGATCAGGAACAATCTTTAAAATAAGGTTGGAGCGTTATACAACCCACACGTTACGCGATTCTGTTTGTGTGAGACCTGTTTGTTCTTTCGTTGTTTAAAGCACTTTAAGACTCATTATACCACCAATCACTTCCCATCATCAAGTGTGCCTAAGGCAAGATTTCAAACACGTCCCAAGCTCCGGCGTGGCTCTGTGGTACAATACTCGGCTGCATGCAGCGTACCTGGTTTGGAGCCGCACCGTGTCTTTAATACTAGGTTTTTTTTCCTCATTTCACGTGATAGTGCTTATTGACACGGGTAGTGATGGTGGCAGCGGATAACTACAGCGCCGCGCGTAATCCGAGTTGTGATCTTAGATCAGCTTTTTCTCTTGTAAACACTCTGCTACTTCTGTGAAGGCACGTTTCGCTTACGTCTTAGAACGATTCCTAGAAAGAGAGACTGGTCAACTTTTTCAAATGCGCAGTCTTTCTCGGCGAACTGCAAACATTTTGGCATCTGTGTGCGTATCTATCTACCTATATACCTATCTATCTACACGCTCACGTCTGGCGACACTCGAGATGAAGCTCTCCACTAGTCATCAACTCGTATTACAACAGGAGGTTAAGATACTTCGATGAATATGACGCGTTTGTCAAGACACGACTAATGTTACAATGCCGTCGCATATGTCGTCCAAAGGTTGCAGATGCTCGTGGGCTGGCCTGTGCCACTTGTATGCGGTAAGTGCTACGAGATTATTGACACTTTTTAACTTGTAGGAACGGCGAGAAAATACACGGGTATTTTTTTTTAGCGCGAGCGTTATTCGAAAGCAAAAATCAGCTGGATTGGCCACACGAATGGAAAGAATGAATGCCAAGATCACAGCAGTAGTAGAACTCCAGCATTATCCTTGCAAGTCAAGTATTCTACATACGACGGAGCCCCGCCAGGTCTTAAAACAACTTTTTCAAATAGACTTTCCTGTTCGTCAAACCTCAGTTGTGATTGCAGTGGTGGGTATCCACTCGTATGAACATTAAATAAGTACCCCTATGATTTACTGTCCTGTTGGGTTAACGTACATTGTATGTAGGTGTCATCTCCTGAAGTTGAATAATGTAGCAGTGTCCAGAGCAACCACCCTCGCGAGCCCCGCGCTTCCTTTCAGCTTATCTCTTGTAGTGTTACTATATCTATGTTGTTGATTTTATCGTTCCACAAGTGCGAAAAACAGGGTTTCTGAAACATCTCCAACTGTTAAAAATATATCCGGATGTGCAACAATTGTATATACATTTATTATCAATACATATCGCGTCGCTTATAAAAATACAACAGGGTCACCTTCCCTCCACATGCTTCGCATAACGTCAATTCAGGAGGTAGTTGAGGTCTGCGGAAATTTTTATGTTATAGTTCACATTGCAGGGGTGAAGAAAGCAACAGAATACCAATCAAGAAGGGTGTAAGGCAGGGGGACACAATTTCCCCAATGCTATTTACCGCGTGCTTACAGGAGGTTTTCAGAAGCCTAGAATGGGAACAGTTAGGGATAAGAGTCAATGGAGAATACCTTAGTAACCTGCGCTTCGCCGATGACATTGCATTGCTGAGTAACTCGGGGGACGAATTGCAACTCATGATTACGGAGTTAGACAAGGAGAGCAGAAAGGTGGGTCTTAAAATTAATCTGCAGAAAACGAAAGTAATGTACAACAACCTCGGCAAGGAGCAGTGCTTCGAGATAGGTAATAGTGCACTTGAAGTTGTAAAAGATTATGTCTACTTAGGGCAGGTAATAACCGCAGAGCCGAACCACGAGATTGAAGTAACTTGAAGAATAAGAATGGGGTGGAGCACATTCGGCAAGCACTCTCAAATTATGACAGGTAGATTGCCACTATTCCTAGAGAGGAAGGTATATAACAGCTGTATCTTGCCGGTACTTAGCTACGGAGCAGAAACCTGGAGACTTACAAAGAGGGTTCAGCTTAATTTGAGGACGACGCAGCGAGCAATGGAAAGAAAAATGGTAGGTGTAACCTTAAGAGACAAGAAGAGAGCAGAGTGGATTAGGGAACAAACGGGTGTTAAGGATATCACAGCTGAAATCAAGAAGAAGAAATGGACATGGGCAGGGCATGTAGCGAGTAGACAGGATAACCGCTGGTCATTAAGGGTAACTGACTGGATTCCCAGAGAAGGGAAGCGGGTTAGGGGGAGACAGAAGGTTAGGTGGGCAGATGAGATTAAGAAGTTTGCGGGTATAAATTGGCAGCAGCAAGCACAGGACCGGGTTAACTGGCGGAAAATGGGAGAGGCCTTGGTCCTGCAGTGGACGTAGTCAGGCTGATGATGATGATGATGATGACAGGGGTGAAGGACACCGGTGGAAGCTGGCGACAGCGGCGAATAACCACGGTGCCAGAAATGAGCCTTGCCTTTCTCCGAGATAAGTAGTTTTTATCTTTTAGATAAGTAGTCTCCTAATCAATTTTCAATCATGGCCGCGTTATCTAAACAACATAAGAAGTTGCAGGAGTATAATTTCTACGAATAAACCTAACAGCTGCACTGATTTTCTGCACTTGGAATGGGTAGGTATAAAATGCGGTTTTCACTTGACTGGCACGATTTAACTTTAAAAAATGTTCACAAAGGTTACATTGTCAAAATGTAAATTGTAACTGTATTTTTTAGGAATCAGGAACACCATAAAAATAAAAGGACAATAAAAAAACGCTTTACTTGTAGTTTCACAGGAAACTCGCATATATATATATATATATTTCCTTATTAAAAAAACGTCTACCAATTTGGCGGATTATGGTGGTGGAAATAGTGGCACATGGTGTATGGTGGCGTATGGTGGAGCGGATGGTGGATGGCGCACTCCAGCCGGCAATGCTGGAGCGCGAAACAGCGTCAGAGCCACCGTAACAAGCTGCCGCTAAAGAAATATTAAAAATAGTTGTATTAGAAAGAATGTAGCAAGCACCCGTAAGAAAATAAAGGGTGCGCCAGCGTCGAATCAAACCTTGCACCTCCGAATTTTGAACTGAGTTACTAACCACTAAACCACGCCGACAGACGGTGGCATGGGTGTTGAGGAAAAAGTCAACACACAAAGTTACTGTTTAACTACAGTGGCTGGATTAGGAAAGTGTGATTAGCGCCTGGAAGCTCCTATGGCTACCGCCATCTACGCCTTGCGATGCAACCGCCAGATGGCGCCTGCGGTCGTTTACACGTCAACCTGAGTGCACGAAACGTGGGTGCCAGCATGTTTTTTTCGGTCTCTTCATTCTGAATTTTGTCCCGCTTGGTCACAGTCATGTTTGATGAGGTGCTGACTATTTTTCTGGGATGAGCCGCTGTCAAAGCTACAGTTTTGTGCCCGCTTGCACTACGGCATACAAATCATGCAAGAAGAAGTTGTCACTCTTCTGGGTGCCGAAAGATGAGGAAACATACCGCAAGTGGTAGCGGAATATTCCTCGAGCCGACAAGCCACTTGAATGAAATGCTGCTGTGTGGGAACTGCACTTCGACCCGCAATTTGTGTCGCGTCACTTTGAGCACAACATTCAAGGTGAGATTGTGTGCGTGGATAGGAGCAGGCCGTTTGGTGAGCCGGAAGTGATCCCAACCATCTTTTCGAACGTGCCTAAGTATTCGTCCAAGCCAGTGCCCAAGAAAAGACAGCCGAAGGAAAGGTTAGACCCACGTCTTGAGCCTCCACAAAAAAGGTCACCAATAATTGAGTCGTCGTCGCCCGACCAGTCGTCACCCGACGGATTCAGCGAAGCACCCGCACGTGACGCCAGCTGAGTAGACTACAGGAATATCTTCCTTCCTTCGGATCAGTGGGGCAAGCACGTCTTCTCCAAAGAGCCGCTTTGTGTCGCTTATAGTGTCTGTCTGGCAGGGCCTGACATGGGTATCCTCCATGCACAAAAGCTTGTGTTGTTTCCTGGCGAGGACAACGGGGTGGAACAGCAAGTGTTTGTGCGTGGTGTCGAACTTTTACTTGAAGAGCACTGTGAACCAGCGTCAGTTTTACTGGCTGTTGACAGCATGAAGGTTTGTTCTGGCGCAGGGCTACCGGCAGAGTTCCCTCTTGCACGCAACGCCAAAATGACGAAGTGGAATGAAAGCCTTTACCACACGAAGTGGAAGGGGGCTTTAAGTGGCGTTGAGAAGTGCTGCACCTTCTGCAAGGACCTAAGAAGGCTTCTGCTAAATCAGAGATGTCATGCCAGGCAGCCAAAGCGCAGGGAGAAGCGTGCGAGGAAGCTGAGGGCGAATTCTAGAGCAGTGCGCTGTTTGAGAGCCAAAGTCATAAGCGTGGACCAAGCTATCACCCAAATGAAGCAGGAAGATGAGGAAACGGAAGAAAGCATCTTGAGGAAGAAGATCGACAAGCTCCCGCCTAAAGAGAAGGCAGCGGTGCTGCAATGCTTTGAAGCTGCGAACCACAAGTCACCGAAAAAGATGCGTTACAACCCAGAGTGGCTTATGGAGTGTATTATTATGCGCATAAAAAGCCCACGCCTTTATGAGCATGTGCGGAGAAGGATCCTTGTGCTTCTTAGCCGCACTTGTCTCAGGAAGTACATGAGGTTGTACGAGAATAGTTTCGGTTTCAACAGTACTGTCCTTTCTGGGATAAAAAAAGACGCAGAAGATGACCGAGTTCGGACGTCATGGTGGCATCATCCTAGATGAGATAGAGCTGCATGAGAACTTCACTGTCGCAGCTGGCACAGGTAAAACTGACGGTTTTGTTGTTCTTGGACCATTCACGACCGAGGCTGACAAATTTCAGACATGTGACCATGGTCTAGTGATTATGTTCCAGCCACTTTCGGCATCATGGCACCAAATTCTTGGTATGTTTGCCTCCAAAGGTAATGTTAAAGCACCATTGCTTTCTAAGATAGTCATGAAAACTGTGCTTCTAGCTGAAAAAGTTGGCCTTAAGGTTAATTGTCTTACCAGTAATGGGGCAAGCTGGAATCATGCAATGTGGCAAAAGTTCGGCATTTCAGCAACAGCAAACACTATCAAGTCATCAATGCCTCATTCGTGTGAAGAAGACCGGCGTCTTTTTTTTTCTCTCAGACTTCCCACACCTTGCGAAATGTGTTCGCAACAGTTTCATTAGCCATGGTTACAAGACACTAGAGTGGCATGTAGACGTGAGGCATATCATAGTAGCTCACGAGAATGACCAGTGTGCTGCCAAAATGAACGTAATGCCCAAAATTACCCCTGTGCATGTTCGTCCTAAAGACATTAAAAAAATGAAAGTAAACATTGCTTTCCATCTTTTCAGTACAGAGGTTTCGCGTGGCCTTTTTTAACACATTGCAAAATTTTACGACTAAGGTGATCAAACAGGGAAGTTTGTTAGCTTCATGCAGAAGCTAATTCTTCTGATGACGTCAAGGCTACCAACTGGTGCACTCAAGCTTGGCTCCAAAGAAGAAAAGGTGATTTTGGAAGCCCTTAATTACATTTATGAGTGGAAAGCAACCATTGGACGTAAGAAGGTAGGCTTCCTGTCGGACAGCACAGCACAGGGCCTCAGAGTCACTTTGAAAGGTACACTGGACCTTCTCACATACCTAACCGAGAAAATTGGCTGCAAATACCTTTTCACATCCCGGTCGAGCCAAGATCCCATTGAAAAGCTGTTTGGTATCATTGGCCAATTTTGTTGGCTGCAATGACCACCCCACTTCTGCACAGTTTTCGACGGCAGTAAACTGCCTCAGCTTTTATAATTTGGTGAAAGCTCCAGATACTGGAAATTGTGCAGGTGGAGCACTCATGGCATTAGTTAGAACAAAAGACATGGCCGGCCATGTCGATATTATCCTAGACTTTGGGAAGCTAGATGAGGCATTAAAAACACTGAAAGCTTCCTCATTAGTCCCCGACCATGTATATCCAGAACAAACAAGCGATGCAAGACTGGTATATTATTTGGCTGGATATGTTGCCCGTCGTAAGATCCTGACAACAAAGTGCCGTGACTTCTTCGAGGACCCCCTCACATCAGCAGTAGATGCAGACAAGATTATTTCATCGTTCACTGCTATCTGTGACAGTGACGGGCTGTTGTACCCGTCACAAGAGCTCTTTTCCTTCATCGGAGTTCTTGAGGATTCTCTTACACTTTGGTTTTGTTGGAACAAACTGCATAGGGACAGAATAAGTGAAATGATGGACTTTTTGCATAACTTGCCGCTTGTAGGCTGCACTGCCCACAGTAAGGCACTGACTAGCAGCATTGTGAAGTTTTGCATGTTGACTCACCTTCACTTTTACATGAAGTTTCTGAACAAAGATTGAGCACCGAAAAGTGAGAAGAAGAAGCACTTGAAGCTTCGAAGGGTGACTTGAGAACTGAAAGAGAATGATGCATTCAGTTACCATCCCATCGCATTACATGTTGTTTCGGAATTTAATGTGATTTAGTATGTTATCCATCTACCTTTAGTTTGTGCTTCACAAAAAGGCTTTTTCAGAGCCTGTTCTCTGTCTTTCATGTATGCTTTGTCTTGTTCTCTCATAGTTATTGTATTTTTCGCATATATTTTGTATAAAACGATGCTTCTGTGTATATAAAATGGTAATTGCATTTAAATGAGTGTTGCTGCAATTTTAAATGTCAGAGTTGCTGTATCCTATGCTGCCACCTCTAAGTGTATGTCCTGACGACCTATCACTTGTTTTCCTTGGTCCTCCCAAATAAAAATGCGCAAGTACATGAAATGAAACTTGTCATGCTCTCATTATTCAGGCAACCCTATAGAAAACGAGTATAATTAAGAGTTTGTTTTGGACATTGTTTCCTAACCAGCATTGCCTCAAACAAGCGTGTTATTCTTGTCTGATGTACTGCGTTCTTTATTTTGTAACTAACTGAAATAGAATAGTTCGTTTTAGGAAACGAACCCGAAACTAATATGGTTTAGAATAATGAATCTACATTTGACAGCATAAGAAATGAAGTGATTGCTGAAAAGATTGAGTCGAAATTCCAACAATATTTTGCTCATGTCCGGCAACACTTGTTCATAATCCGCGTGGGAAATTTTCTAATCGCGCAGAAGCAAAAATAATCAGTGACCCAAGGCATCTTTCAAGAACAAGCAGTTCAGACTGATATTCAACTTTACAAGCATGGCAAAGTTCTTGGTTGGGTCTCTTCAGCGTAGGTTGAAAGGCTCTTCAGAGTTTCTGTATGCACGGTCTAATTTCTGCACCAAATACGACTCCAATGAAGCGAAACTAGCAGGCCGACCACCTCCATTGAGAACACGAAGTCAGCGTTGATTGCGACGCTAATAGCGTGTTCTATGTGGAAATAATAGCGCGCCTACATTATTGTATGGCTGCTTGGATTTGAACGAAGTTTATGTATAAGAAACGCATCGCCAATAAAGCATTTGTCCCAAAGAGAAGCGCTAAGGCTCATCAGATTGCGACTGACGCGTGCTGACCGGCCCGGCGGGCGATGTGGATGGATGGATGGATGGATGTGGCGGTACCCTTTAGATCGGGCGGTGGCTAACGCCACCTAGCCATAATACTTAGTGAACTAACCATTAGATTTATCTTTTTTTTCTTTAAATAGTGAGGTTGACGATTCGTACTTTGCAGTGAAAGGTTTATTTTCCCTCGTGCCTTGACTTTAGCCACCAATCAGATAACCTCGTTTTAGTTAAGTCTACCCACTTAAAGTCTATTTTGCCCTCCCTGTCCCTAAGCCCCAGTGCTTTGAAAAACTCTGCGCCATCATCCTGAACTATAGGGTGAAGCCCTTTACAAAACATTATCAAGTGTTCGGCAGTTTCTTCTTCCTCTCCACACGCACTGCATACTGTGTCTACCCCTTCATATTTCGCCCGATATGTCTTCGTTCGCAACACTCCCGTCCTCGCCTCAAACAGTAGAAACTACATCGAGTATTATCATAGATCCTTTCCTTTGCAATTTCCTGCTTAAAATTTCGATAGATCTCAAGTGCGGACTTCCTAATCATGCCGATTCTCCACATGTCAGTCTCCGGTTTCCTTCACTTTCTTCTAAACTGATAGTTCTTTTTGGTTTGGCCACCTGCTGTTTTCTAAATATTTACCAGTCGATTTCCAGGTTCGCTTCCTCCATTTTGTATCGACATCCTTCATGTACAAGTAGCTGAAAACCTTCCTAGCCCAACGCTCCTCCCCCATTTTTCTCAATCGCTTCTGAAATTTTATCTTGCTGCTAGCTTCCCTGCCCTCAAATGATGTCCATCCCATATTACCTTGTACTCCCTTATTTGGTGTATTCCCGTGAGCCTCTAATCAAGCCTACCTATTCTACGTTGCTTAACTTCTAATCTTGGTCGAACTTTTGATCTCATGCACAAGACCGCATTGCCGAACGTCAGCCAAGCACCCATGACCCCTTTCCATTATCCTCTTACAACATCATACCTGTTGTAATTCCACAGTGCCCTATTTTTCATCCATGCTGCATGTGAAAGCGAGCATGAGTGCCACCGTGCGGTTGCATCCAAGAAGCGCACGCGAGCCGCCGAGCCTTCGTGACAGTTCCCCATTCCAGCCACTGTAGTTTAATTCAGTTCTCTTTGTCGCTTACTCGGGAGGCACAGGATCTGCGCCTGCTACTAAAATTTGCACATTTGATAAACACGAACAACTGCTGCCTGTAGCGATTGTCACTGCAATAATGGCAACAGAGCTATGTTTTTGTTACAATCTACAACCGCAGGGAAAATAACCAACTCAGTGCACTGAGGAGCAGGTAGAGTTTATCGGGGGTTACTGCCAAGTTTATTATCCGTTTCTCGCTCCTTCCAACAGTTCAGGCTTTATAACGCTTGTATGCTCATTCGATAGATACGCCGACACAATTGATTTGGATGTTTTTCGCGCATTGCGCACCGTAGTCGTGCCAGCGCACCGCTGTTGCTCTGTTATTATGAACAGCTACATAACGGCTTGTCCAAAACGAATGCAGTGCACCATAAATAGTATGCTATCATATTGGTTCAGTAAGCATACGAATTGACGTGTCTATGTTCTCGCATACGAGCAAGCGAAGCACTGGCGAGTGCGACCGGCGGCTGTCGGTGAGGCGAGGCGTACCTTTTGTGGAAGTGCTGCAAGTGCGTCGCATCGATGTTTCTCGCTACTTGTGCGGACACCGTAGACAATAAAAAGGCTTCGTTTAGGGTAAATGATGCCACAGATAAGCTGTATCGTCATGTTTACTCGCCAAAATTGTGTATTTTGAAACCCAGAAGTGCCGATAACACCTGTATGGGCTCGGTCGGTATGACTAACGTTTGGTGAAAATCATGGTGGTAGAACAAAAGGCGAAAGTCAAATTCGCTGGTGCTCATGTCAACGCTTGTCGAAAGTGAAAGTTTATGCATATTCGCACGCACTTTGTTAACTCAAGGTACGGCTCAAGCAATAGATTGTGCAATAATTACCAGAGTTGCTTTTCTAGCGTGGCGGCATCAAGTGACCATTGTGTTCTGCTCTAACATTGAAAGGGGCAACTGTGAACTGTTGCCCATTTATTTGTTGACAGCTGGTCGCCGTTGTAAAACATTTATTGTCATGTTCACAGTGACAATTCTAGTTTTCTAAACATCGCAACAAAGAAACACATCAGGGATGTCAAACTGACGTTAGTACGTGCGCGAAATGTAAACATATTCCCGGCCGCATATTCTATGCTCCACAAAATTGAAGTGTTGTTGACACGACAGGAAGAAAAAAAAGTACTAGAAAGCATAATGAGCAGTGTTGGTTCCTTTTCACCATAAACATATATCTCTGCGCATTCAACAATGAAACACTACAAATAATTGATTTCACATACTGTCATGTGCTTCTCATCATGCCAACATTATCTACCACGCCTTCCACCAAGCACGTTTCGCCTCGCCACCACCACCACCATCTGCCACCATTTTTTGCACTCTCGCCGTATATATATATATATATATATATATATATATATATATATATATATATATTCATGTAGATCCTCCGGGAGAGGTCACAGCGTGGTTTATTTCAACGTTTCGGCTTAGCGTCAGGCCTTCATCAGGATATATATTATATATATATATATATATATATATATATATATATATATATATATATATATATATCAGGAAAGAAGTGTATACTTCAGGCTCGTTTTTCCTTGTTTTGACATAATAATATTGAGATCTAACAGAACAGACAATAATGCCAAGGAATATATAAGGGAAGTTAATATAACCCATGTAATGTAAATAGGAAGAAAGAAAAGTGGGTGAAAAATACCTTGCCGTGAGTAGGAATCGAACCTATGACCTCCGAATAATGCGTTCGATGCTGTCAAACGCGTAAATCGAAGGTCGTAGGTTGAATTTCTGCTCCCGGCAAGTTATTTTTTCACCTACTTTTTTTCTTCTTCTTTACTTCCCATTTACATTGGTTCTAACAACTTCCCTTATACATTCCTCCGCATTATTGCCTGTTAGATCTCATTATATATATAATATATATATATATATATATATATGTGTGTGTGTATATATATATATATATATATATATATGTGTGTGTATATATATATATATATATATATATATATATATATATATATATATATATATATATATATTGTAATGACGAAAACCGAAACTGGAACTCTCTCTGGCACAGACTCGCATGCTAGAGAGGAAGACGAAGTTAGAATAAGAACAGCCGGCCTGCAGCAAAGGCGTTGTCTCTTATTTCTCGTCGTTACAATGGCGCAGTCGACAGGATGCAGACGTCTTACGTCCCGGCTTCGTCACCCAGGATACCCGCCGACGTGTAGCCGCGGTAAGCGTCGCTTGAGGACGGCGTCAAGGCCTCCTCGGCGGCTCCAGCACCCGTTCCCGGTACCAGTTCACGATAAGGAACGCCGTCACGCTTCTTCGCTGATGGAACCCGCAAGGCGTCCGTCGCGGCCAGCATCGATCCCAGCACCGACGGATGGCGTCCAGGCCTCCGTTGTGGTTTCGGGGAACTTGCCCAGGGGCGCGACACGTCACGGCAACCATGCGCACGGGCCTCTCTCACCTAGGGATGGCGTACATGCCTCCTCCATACCTGGCAACCTGTCGGCGCTTCAAGCACCCACCGTGTACGGCGTCGAGGCCTACCCGGCGGCGCAACACCGCTTCATCTACGCCACAGTACCAGGTCACAACTCATCACACGGGTTCCGCTTGTCTGGGAACGTCGTTGACGCTTCCAGCGCCCTGGAACCCATGTCCACGAATCCGACCACAGCTGGATTTCCAAGGGACGCCGTCCACGCGTCCTTGGTCAGGAATTGTACCACCTCGAGTACCGCAGTCACTGTATCCTCCGCAGAGGCGGGCCTTGGCTCTTCGTGCGGATCACACGACAGCGCAGCGGAGCTGCAGCATACCATCGCGCAACTCCGCGTCACGACCAACGCCCTCATAGCGTCGAGCTCCAAGCTATGTCCTGCCATCTTGCCAACATTGTGCGCACTCAATGCCATGTTGGCTGCGGCCGCCGCGCAAAACTTCGAGGTAAGCTCGCCCGAGAACCGTCGCAATCTCCGGCGTTCTCTCGCGGAGGTATCGGAGCAAGTGAACTGCTTGGCGGGGGCACATTTCGGAGTTCTGCCCGCCGTCCCGCCATCGCCGATTTCCTTCGCGCTACCGGAATTTCGCGGCTTCCAGGACGACGCCGAGGAATGGGTGGCAACCGTCAACGCTCTCGGAACGACTGAAGAGCAGAAGTGGGACATGGCCATAGATCGCCTGCGGGATGCTGCCGCAGCATGGCACAGGTACGAAGGCGTCGGGCAGCAGTCCTGGGCAGAATGGAGTGCAGCCCTGATTGCCGCTTCGGACGGATTTCCTGTGACTCCAGCAAGTCCAGCTCGATCTTCCCCGAGGCCGAGGATGGAGCCCAGGCAGCGCCCCGCCTCGAGGCTGCAATCGTTCGTTGCAGCTCGTCAACGGAATGCTGCCAGGAGTTCCCTGCTGCTAACCCTGACCGAAGTGGCTGGAATCCTACACTACAGGTCCCGGACTCTGCATCGGTATTCGACCTGAAAATACCGCCACCAGACCTTCGTCCGGAGATACGGCCCTCGCGCTCGTCGTCTGAGGACATCGAGGCACTCAATCCTATTGTATTAGACACAACTGAACCCTACCAGACCACGATCATGCTCAGCCACGCAGACACTCGGCTACCAAGGAACGTTTCCTTCGAGAAAGCCCAGATACCTAGCTACGCTGAGGCCACTGCCATCGAGAACTTGCCGAGGACCAGCCCTCCTGCTGTTTCCTCCCAGCATACGATGTTTGCACATGACAGTTCGCCAGAAGCCACCGGCTCGACTACGTCTGGGAGTTCTGCTGTGGTATTTATGCCCAACCATGAGCTGCGTCCCATCTCATTTCAAGAAATGGCCCAAACGTCATCATGGCTGCCTCGCAGAGCATCCCGCTGCAGTTCAGTCCACCAGCGACGGTGGGACAAACACCAGCGTTTCCAGGTTACTCTGCGACCTTGCCGGAACAGTCAGGGCCGTCCACCTGAACTGCATTCTACGAGTTGTCAGGAAACGTTGCACCATGGTCGAGACCGACCACGACGATGTAGCCAACCTCGCCCACCTGAAGCACTGTCAACTGCTGCAGCTAGCCTTACCTACCAGAACATTGTCGTTTGGCCCAACGACAATGCTAGCAGTCATGGCCGAGTGTAATGACGAAAACCGAAACTGGAACTCTCTCTGGCACAGACTCGCATGCTAGAGAGGAAGACGAAGTTAGAATAAGAACAGCCGGCCTGCAGCAAAGGCGTTGTCTCTTATTTCTCGTCGTTACAATATATATATATATATATATGAAATTGCTGGCTAAATATGTGAATTTGCCGTAGCATTACCAAAGGGTCGTGGCCATGGCGAAAGGGGGTGACAACGTGTGTATGTCACTCATTGTCTAAAAAGGACGTCCACGTGCAGGTGACGTCATCTACGTGGCGCTTGTATCAAAACAGTGCTGACGCTAGATGAAAGCTTTCCTGAGATTTGATATGATGTGCAAAAAAGAAAATTGTTTGTGGACATAGTAGTGTATGCAATACATTTAAAACAACTTCAATAAACGTCAATGACTTCATTCACAGAACACAGTGACTAAGAAATAGAATAGTTCCCGAAAAAACATCATACCACATAAAGCCACGTGACACATCATGCAGGAGGTATTTCCTATAAAATGTCATGTAATATATCAAATGACGACGTCAGAAAAGGCACCAAACACGTCATGTTTTCGTTGAATGTCCTGTAGTTAAAGGAACCACCTTGCACATGATAACAGATAGCGATCGGGACTCATCGGAGCCGAATTTTTTACACGCATTGTTTTTTCGCCTCTTAGGCAAGCCAACAATACAAACAACATGTCGAGCATTAACCTACGCTACATTTAAACGAGGTTTCATCGGAAGCCAGATGACTCAATATATACAACAAAAAATCGAATAACCAGGCATGCGCAAATGCACTGGAATAAAAAAATGACCATTCATTTCTGGATAGTTACAAAGTACACGTGTAGGCGTTCACCTGTATGTGATAAATGCGTGGTTCTACACATGCTCAAGCATTAAATTATGCAGTAGTTTACATAATCGGCTACAACATAAGCCAGGTTAACAAGTGTCACCGCACCATCACTATCAAAATAAAAAGAAATGTGGTTTGTTCATGCTGCCACCTTTACGCATAGCAGATTGATTGATTGCTTTGTGGGGTTTTACGTCCCAAAACCACCTTATGATTATGAGAGACGCCGTAGTGTAGGGGTCCGGAAATTTCGACCACCTGGGGTTCTTTAACGTGCACCCAAATCTGAGCACACGGGCCTACAACATTTCCACCTCCATCGGAAATGCAGCCGCCACAGCCGGGATTTGAACCCGCGACCTGCGGGTCAGCAGCCAAGTACCTTACCCACTAGACCACCGCGGCGGGGCTTACGCATAGCAGAGTGTTCACCTTTTTTCATGTATATATTTATATATATATATATATATATATATATATATATATATATATATATATATACATATCCATTTATATGGTTTTCAATAAATCATGCTTAAAGTTAGCGCTTGTTTACGTCCTCTGTGTCTCATCCTCGTACTTTTCCTGCGGTGCTTAACACTTACCTCCGTATTCTAGAACCTCCCTTCACTCAACGCTTCGCCTTCACTTGAGAAAGCCGATGGGAGCGCCATCGCTAGGCACGGCAAGTCACTGCGCATCAGCAATAGTCAGCTGCGATGCTTGAGTAGCGTAGCGTTATTTTCAGCCGAGTGGTGGCGCAGTGCTCAACTCTGTCAAGTGAAGGGTGAAAGTAGAGTCGAGGAGCGTTTGTGAATACGGGGGTTAGAACAAGTTACACTATCAAGGCGACCAAGATACCCTTGCCTAACTTTCATTGATCTTCCTCATACTCTCAGGATTGGCAATGACAATTTTGGTTGTCATCAAACTACTGCAACTGCCACAAGCGTTCAATGATCATGGCGTATACGTCACGGCGTGCATGATTTTGCGTTCCTCTCCTCTCGCGGTTCCTCCCCTCTCTATATATGTCACCCCTGCCAGATTTGCTCCTTCGCTCTTCTTCTTTCGTAGCTCTCTCTGTACGCGCTGCGTGGCACCTTTAAAGATGATATTCTTTTTAAAGACGGTAGTCTTTCTTGGGGATCTTCGACGCAAAAAATTTCCTCTGTCTGCCTGCCTGTACATTCGTCTGTTTATCGACTCTTAACGGCATCGGGTACTTGAAACGGCCGACCCCATCCACAGCGCCCACCTACGTTGCTCAAGGTTGAGCGTTAATACTTGTGCAAGTGTCATTTAAAAAGCAATTATTGCGCGTGACCTGGGCACCATAACAACACATATATATTCTGCATGTGCGTCTGTTACCAGAAAAGGCATGCATAAGTAATTTAAAGGACCCGAGCGCTTACCACGCGGCGTTGACCATGCAACGCTTGCATGGAAAGGCGAGTGTTTCAAACGCTTTGCTAAAACGAAACGGTGGTGACACCTTCCGTCGCCTCTCGTTCTACACCTTACCACGTCTTGGATTGGCGCGCACTCTCGTCTCAGGGCCACACGCTGTGTTATCTAACAAAAACAGCCAGATGGCACTCATCTGTCAAGTGTGACGGGACTTGATGCGCTTTTACGCCTCCGCTGAACGCTCGAGGCATTTTAACGCAGCACCTTCAGAATATCATTCCCCCAATTTTCTTGCGCAGGTGAACACTCTGCTATGCGTAAGCCCCGCCGCGTTGGTCTAGTGGCTAAGGTACTCGGCTGCTGACCCGCAGGTCGCGGGTTCGATTCCCGGCTGCGGCGGCTGCATTTCCGATGGAGGCGGAAATGTTGTAGGCCCGTGTACTCAGATTTGGGTGCACGTTAAAGAACCCCAGGTGGTCAAAATTTCCGGAGCCCTCCACTACGGCGTCTCTCATAATCAAATGGTGGTTTTGGGACGTTAAACCCCACAAATCAAATCAATTTTCTTGCGCAAAACATCAAATAAATGTCTTGTTTCCTCTCTACACACGTAAGGCTATCGTCTTTTGACGACATTTGCAAATTACATGCTGATACGGGGTCAATTTCTCGCGCTTGCGATATTTTAGAGTAGCGGAGAGATAAGACAACATTCATACATCACACGAAAGATTTACTCGTATTTCACAGTGGTCGTGCCACTGATTGTTCTCTATTGCTGAACGTATCATGCGCCATGCCTTTTTTCAGGGGCCTTGCTGACGAACATATTTTACTGCGTGAGTTGGTTCGGTCTAATTAGCAGAGAAGCTGTCTTCGCTTCAGCAGCAAAATGAGGCCCGTGTGCTCAGATTTGGGTGCACGTTAAAGAACCCCAGGTGGTCTAAATTTCCGGAGCCCCCCACTATGGCGTCTCTCATAATCATATGGTGGTTTTGGGACTTTAAACCCCACATATCAATCAATCAGCAGCAAAATGGTATCGTTTGTATCACACGCGTTTTTTTAACGCGAAGCATTTTTTGTGAATTTTTGGCGACCTTACGTATATATGTCTAATTATCTATCTGTCTATCTATCTATGTATCTATCTATCTAGCAGCCTAAGTATATTAGCTACCCTGGCCATTTCGATAATGGTATCGATACCAAACTTGGTATGGCATAACATGACTGCATGTGGAACATGTTTGAGTAGTCAGAACATGAAAATCATAACATCGATGTCACGAATGTCATGATTTACATATCATGGTCCTGCAGCTCTTGCAGTGGTTTCCTTCACGTGGCATGTTGCAAAACTGGTGTGGTATAACATGATTGCGGGGCGAACACAAGCAACAAACCCTAATATGAAAATCATTATAACGCGTGTCATGTGACAACATGAGTACATACCGAGCCCGTGACGCGCTCGCAGGCGTTTTGCTAGCATCACATATACCAAATTTAATATTACGGTACGTGAATGGATGACGAACGTATGTGATTGGTGCAAACATGATAAATATGAGATGCGTCATGTAACAACTTGACTACATACCACGCTCATAATGCGTTGGTTGTCGTTTCGTTAGCTTCACTTATACCAAATTTGGTATTACGGGACGGGAATTGAGGACGAAGGTATAATACTTGTGCAAACATGAGATGCGTGTCATGTAACAACATAACTACATGCCACACTCATGATGCGCTCGCGGCCTTATCGCTAGGTTTACATAATGTAAATTCGGTATTACGTGATGTCATTGCATGACGAAGGTATGTGATTGATGCAAACGTGATAATCATAGGAAGCGTGACATGTGAGAACATGATTAGATGCCAAAGTCAAGGCGCCAATACATTTCGACGTGACGCGGAGTGCGTGCTCACCAGCGTTCATTTCGTCGGGTCACACCGGCGTTGCCACGCCCGGCAACAGTCCATTCGTGACATCGATGTCGTGATTTTCTTGTTATGAACTAACCAAAAATGTTCTACATGCAGTCATGTTATGCCATACCAAGTTTGTTATCGATACCATTATCTAAATGGCCAGGGCAGCTAAAATTCGTTGGCGGCTAGATAGATAGATAGATAGTAGATAGATAGATAGATAGATAGATAGATAGATAGGATAGATAGATAGATAGATAGATAGATAGATAGATAGATAGATAGATAGATAGATAGATAGATAGATAGATAGATAGATAGATAGATAGATAGATAGATAATGCAGCCTGTCGCATTTCGTGCTGGATGTCGTCGGGCCGTGGCGATGGACGCTGGTCGCGCCTGGTATCTGACTATAGAGTTCTCGCGTTTCGCTAACGTAGCGTCACTGTGCTAGCGTGTGCGCGCGTCAACGCAACATTGGAGTACATTGGGCCATTCATGACGCGCTTGCAGCCGTATTGCTACCTCCACATATATAAATTTGGTGCAACGTCACGTCAAAGGCTGACAAAAGTATATGACTGGTGCAAACATATTAATCCAGACACGCGTTCCATGCAAGAACATGAAAACATACCACGCTCATAGTGTGCTCCTGGTCATTTCGCTAGCTCCACATATGCGAAAGTTGGTGTCACGTGAGGTGAATAGATGACGAAGGTAAGCGACACATCCAAACATGATAATCATGACAGTGAAGTCATCCGCGTCATCATTTACTTCCACCTTCTAACGTTGTGCTCATTTTAAAGTTATTATCAAACTCTCTTTCGTGTTTCACATATTATCGACTCCCACAGTGTGTGGGATGTGCCAATTCTTTTAATGCGAAGCATTTCTTAGCGATCTTCGGCGACTTTCAGCGTATCTATCTAGCCGCCTACGACATTTAGCTCTCCTGGCCGTTCCAATAACGGTATATTGAATTCGGCATGGCATAGCATGACTGTACGAAAAATATATTTCACTAGTCGTAACACGAAAATTATGGTATGTGTCATGAATGTATTGATTTACATTTTATGCTCTTGCTGCTCTTGCGGTGGTTTCGTTCACATGACATGTTGCAAAACTGGTATGGTATGACATGATTGCACGGTGAACAAAAAGGACAGATCCTAACAGGAAAATCATGACATGCGTATCATCTAACAACAACACTACATGCCACGCTCATGATACGCTCGCGGCTGTTTGGCTAGCTTCACAAGTACCAAACTCGGTATGGCGCAACGTGAACGGACGACATAGGTAAATGACTCATCCAAGCGTGATAATCACGACATGCGTGTCATGTAACAACATGACTACATGCTACCTTATGATGTGCTCGTGTCCGTTTCGCTAGCTTCACATATGCTAAGTTTGGTATTACGTGATGTCAATGGATGACGAAGGTATGCGACTGGTGCAAAAATGCTAATCGTGGTGTGCGTGTCATGTGAGAACATGACTACGTTCCACAGTCAACGCGCGAATACATTTCGACCTGACGCGGTGCGCGTGCTTGCCGGCGTTCATTTCGTCGCGTCATGCCGGCGTTGCCACGCCAGACGTGGGTCCTGCCATATACCCACACGTATGCGACGCGCTGCTTTACTTTGACGCATGCGTGTTTCAGCGCGTCTGGCATCCCTCCGTCACGAAAAGAGGGAGACGCATCAGCGCTAAATGCAGCATGTCGCATTTCTCGCCGTTTGCCGTCGGTCCCCACCAACGGACGCTGGTTGCGCCGGTCACGCCTGGCATCAGACTATAGATTGCTCGCGTTTTGCTAAAGTAGCATCCCTGTGCCCAGCGTGCTCCCGCGTCAACGCTACATTGGAGTATATTGTGCCCTTCATGATGCACTCGCTGCCATTTTGCTAGGTCCACATTTACCAAGTTTGTTGTTACGTGACGTCAACGGATGGCGAAATATATGACTGGTGCAAACATGATAATCCTAACACGCGCGTCATGTAATGACATGACAACATATCACGCTCTTAGCGTGCTCGCAGCCACTTCGCTAGCTCCACATATAGTAAATATGGTATCACGTGATGTGAATAGATTACGAAGGTAAACGACACATCCAAACATGATAATCATGACACGGAAGTCATCTACGGCATCATTTGCTTCTGTTTCGTAACGTTTTGCTGATTTTAAATTGACTTATCAACCTCTCTAATTCGTGCTTAGCATATCATGGATTCCCACTCTATGTGGGATCTGCCTTTTTTTTTAACTGTGCATCGTTCCGTTGCTCTTTATGAGTTTAGAAATTGTCTCTTTCCCAGACTGCTGAAATGATGGAACTGCTGACCGGGGGCGTAGGCATAATTCCTTTCTTTTTCAGGGAGGGGCGAGAATGTGTGTAATGTTAGGATTGGCAGAGCAAGGGCATAACCCTGCAAGACACAGTCATCGGTGAGCCCTTGCTAAGGCAGTTCGTGTCCTGCAGCAACGCGAGTAACGTACATGTGCGCAAATCGACCGCGCATCGGCATCGCTGAGACGCGCTGCCGGCGTCGGACCAGAAGCGTGTGCTCAGACCGGGCGATAAAAGCGATAGATAGATAGATAGATAGATAGATAGATAGATAGATAGATAGATAGATAGATAGATAGATAGATAGATAGATAGATAGATAGATAGATAGATAGATATGAAAGAAGTTTGCCAAGAAAGATTTCGCATTAAAACTGAAGGAAGGAGGAAGTCAACAGAAAGGAAGAAGGCTGGCAGGTTAACTAGAAAGGTTTTTGGTTCGCCAGGCTACACTAGGGGATAATAGTTAAGGTGGCTTTGTCACCTTATAGTACTGGCACCAATTCTCTCTGACGTCACAGATGCGGATAGCATGTATTGCATCCTGTGCAAAAAGTACATCTAAACAAGTCGTTGCAGTATGACGAACTGGAAACTCTCAATTGATACTGACATTCGATCTTGGGGTGAAGAACCGCAACGCCATTTATGGCATATCAAAATGGCATATCAAAATGGCATATCAAAAGCCACGCAACGCCTGTTCATTTTCTTTCTTTTTTTCTTCTTTTTCTCTTGAACGCAAGCGCATTGCCGAAGAGAGCGCAACGTTGCACAATGCCGCTGCAACCGGAGCGAAGACGCCCCAGCACCAAACGCCGCGTCTCTTCAAGGGCCAGTCGGACAGAGTATCATAATCAAGAGGGTTTCAAAGCGCCGTCTCGCGCATATTGGTTCAACTTACCGAAAAAAAATGCTTCTGTCTACAGCGGCATTGAGGCCTCTTATGAGGGGCTCTCTTCGCCATGAACGCAAAGCACACGCGAAGCCTAGGCGATGGGCGAGAGCAGGAACGAGCTAGAGAAGAGGGTAATGAACAGCTTAATCGGGTGCATCTGGCTCACATTGATAAAATAGAGGGGGCGTTAATGAAACAGTTGCGAGCGCACCAGTAGTGTATCATGTAAGTCATGCCGTGCCCCATATGCAGATGCAGGTGCGTTTGTTGCTTTCCTCTGACGTGTTCGTGTGTCAGCCACGACAACTGTTATCAACGCTCGGCGCATATGAAGCTGCAATGTCTGTGAAGCTTCGCGATTGTTAAGTCTTTTAAAGTTAGGAGCAGGACGACAACAGTAAAACTTGTTCCAGAACATATTTAAGCTCTAATCATTATGCAGTTATGCTGAGTGAGTGATTTATAAAAGAGGCGTGCTGCAGCTAGGGGAGGGGCGGTCACATTATTTCGCGGTCAATGGTTCACTCTATTATCAGTTTGCAGCGTGTATCGGTTTTATTTCAACTTCATCTTTCAGAAGTTACGTTCGCCGAAAAAACAACTACTCTGTTTCGCCGATTCCATCTATTGCCTTCATGGTCATCAGCACTATTCCGTGTTTTTTTTTTCTTTTTCTAACTTTTCGGCGTTGCTTATGGGTCAATTGTAGGATACTATGATACAGCCGTAACTTCATGGTAATGACAACTGTAATCTTGCGCTAAATATAAAGCTGTTGAATCTAGCAGCGTCTATGGCCGCCATCCTCGATGCCACAAGCGCTACATAGCAGCTTACATCTACTGGTGTTGCTAATTAGTCGCCAGAATGATCACTGGCGTCGCTGCGGTCGCGGTGATGTGACGTCATGGCAAGGCCTTGCCTTCTCTAACACCGCTTGTCTCCTTTCTCTGCGCCCGTCGCGTACCCGCTTTTTGCGATACCTTGGTGATTACTCCTCTATTGCGTGACGCTAATCTCTCAAGATACAAAGTGAAAGGTATCATAACTTCTGAATGTTATCGAGGCTATAAAAAGTTTGCATAATTTGCCCACAATAGGCAGACTCCGGCCCAAAGAGCACATGTTGCGTGAAAATTGTTGTTTTCGTCGCGTACACCAACAAATGGGTGCTATAGTAAAATATGCTAACTGCTGCTAACGTGATTACAACTACGCATAGACTCCTCAACGGAAACATGTGTATGCCGAAGTAGGGCAATTGAACTGAGGGTGTCTCCAATTTATTAAATGCATTGCGCTTTACAGTGAAAGTTGCGACCGCAACTACGATTAATCTGAATGACTTGAAAGATTTGAGCTTTCTCCATCGGGAGAGTGTACATGAATCTGACTGTTGGAAGCACAAGCTTCACATATGCGGAAAATAAATGAAATTGTACTGCCCCACACTACAATTTTAGAAAATTTAGGATAGGTCCGTTTTCTCGGATATCAAGTTTATGTTTCTCCTCAACACTAGCCAGAGATTGTGTAGTTGTATTCCTGTTTTCCACCGCCGTGATGGTGTAGTGGCTAAGGTATTCGGCTGCTGACCCGCAGGTCGCAGGATGGAATCGCGGCTACGGCGGCTGCAGTTTCGATGGAGGCGGTAATGTTGTAGGCCCGTGTGCTCAGATTTGAGTGCACGTTATGGAACCCCAGGAGGTCGAAATTTTCGGAGCCCTCCGCTACGGCATCTCTCATATGCATATGTAGGTTTTGGGACGTTAAGCCCCACATACCAATCAATCATCATTGTGTACCCTAATTTGCGGAAACTTTGGGGTGATCTACCACCACGTCACAAGCAGTAATGTTTTCTTCACATGGCAGCACCGCTGACAGCACCGATTCCAAGACAAACACCAGAGTTTGAATGAACATCCTTGGTGGCGCAGTCAGCAACTCGGCCCAAGCAATAAACAACCTTCACCTCGAATATTCTCGTACCTCATGTCCACGTACAGGTAAGCAGATGCACAAAAAATAATTTGTCTAGTGGCTATTGGCTATTCAAACTGGTAGTGGTGAGTGCGACAGCACCTTTGCTACAATTCTGCACGAAGATATAATCTCACTGCAATGAGAGTTTTCGCACATAGCCTCAGCCGAAATTAACCGCAATAAGTTTGGTAACATAAAGCTCCGAAATTATCGCGAAAGAAACATGAAACTGAAAACGTGTTGAGTGAGAAAGCCCAAAGAAAAACAGACAGAACAGTCGTGGTTGTATTCTAGAGCGAGCGCTTACGAGGTATTTTGCGAGACACCATAATGCAAGCGAGCGCGGGTTTTGGCACACCAGCGAAGGCAATGTCCGCAAATACGTGCATTCCTACACTGCAAGTTACCCTAGAGAAGAGTAAACACTCATAATATCTTGAGGAATCACCAGTGAACACCTCGACCTCTACATGTAAATACTGTGTCTTGCATCTCTAAATCACATTATGCGCCAATGAGTGTTGTATCCAAGAAGAAGTGTGTTTTCGCTTTTCGCGCCGTCCGAATGCGGCTGCAGTGGCCAGCAATGTGATTCATGATTGGGATCAGCAGCACGACACAGACCTTTTCACCCTTTTCACAATGTTTGCGATAAAGCGTGTGATTTTAGAGAAGCAAAAGTAAACATTGCTTTTTTGCCAGGAACATTACCGACTCTGTTTTCGTCATTCATGACCAGAAAGCGAACTCAAACAGCGGAACAGGGCTCAAAGCGAGCGCGTCTTTCTATGTAGGCGCGCAGCGGCGGGCAATGAAGAGTCCGTGCCGTGCCGTCACCAAGGCCTAACCCACCAGGAGCAACTTCTCGGGGCTAATAGCCATATTGCTCTTGGCATCTTTATGCAAGGGTAAGTATGTGACTGTGTAATATATGTATGCGTAAAACTTTGTACAAACACTTAGCCTTATTTCGTCGCATTTCGCTCAATAATAATAATGCAACACAGTCACTTTCTCTCCGCATGCTTCGCATATCATCGATTTCCAAGGTATGTGGGATATTATTGCGCATGTTTAGCTTCTTCGTCTTTGTCTCTGAGTGCGTGAGCAAAAAGGGGAAGAATGTTAGAAGAACCACTACGTAGGCTTTAAATTCATTCCTTGTCGTCATCATTTCTAATGAAGCAACAAAAATGGGATCAAACAGCAGGAACGTTTGCAAAGCCTCGTGCAATTCCCTATGTTAAACGAAAGGAGGTTAAGGTTAGGCATAAATTTACTTTATTTTTTCACCCTGTTTGCTTGTTGGGTTTCCTTTTTTCTTTATTTATTGTAATCATAATATATAATGTACAAATGCCTTCTTCATTTTAGACATCCACATCTAAATGTATTTTTCAGACACAACAGTGTTATTGCTAAAGTAAGGTACCACCTATTTTATTACTGATACCCGATGATCGGTTGCGCCAGGACTTCAAAAACTAACCTACTAACCAACGTCAAGATCTACAGGTACACGGGTATGTGTCATAGGGGATGAACAGTTTAAATCTACCTAGGCAAGGCGAAAATAGACACTGATAATCTCAACTCGAGAGCATTAAGAAAGAACTCCCATCATAAGTTTCGACCCAACAAATGTCAAGAACAAATGTCACACTCCCAGCAGGAATATAACCCATGCATTCTGCGTGTCAGTCAAGTGTTCTACCACAACATCTCTACATGTATCAAGTTTGCTTTTTAAAATGACCCAATTTCAGGAAACGTCGATTCTAGTGTCAGTATTGCAACAAGAATCACGCTGGTATCCCATTTTTTTAACATTCCATAAGTACCCCTACGATACAACCGACACGTTTAGTTTTGATTACATGTACTCAACCACCAGAAAATGAAGTTGACAATGTAGCAGTTTTCAGGTCTTCCATCCTCGCGAGCATAGCCGCAACATAGAATCTACCACTTGTGGCGTTGCTAACACCCATGTCACTGTTATAATAACTCAAGTGTAAACAAGTAGTTGTGTAAAACATACGTGACTGTTGAATGTATTTCTCCGCGTACATTTGCTCACAACTTGGGCATTATTCTGTATCGTTTCACTCAATGAAAAATTACAACACGGTCACATTCCCTTCGCATGCTTCGCATAACATTGATTTCCAAGTGCGTGGGGACTGCCGAAAATTGTTTGATTTGCTACCATATTTTTCTTCCCTACCACAGTCGCCGCTTTTTCCTTTCAGCTAAGTACCTCATTCTCCTTCATTTCCGCTGCCATCTAGAAGCGGCAAGTCTGCAACCACTGGCGTAGGCCACAGACGGCCAGACTTGAACTCCCCTGATTGCACCGAGTCCTTTTGTCATTGGCAATTAGGCTACCTACTCTCCCGCTTACGGTCCATCGTTGTAGTGCGCGCCACGCTAGGCCGAGAACGGGGAGGGGACTCTTTGTTCAGAGTGCGCGTGATCGCTTAGCAATAGGTACACAATTTAGCCGTTCTGTGGTGCTACGCGGCACGTCCCACAAAACCGAAGCTGATCGGAGGTCGATGACTCCGAGATTAAAATTTTTGAGTTTAGACATGAAATGCCCAAAGCCATAGATTGCACTGCGCACACCGACATAATGCGTTCTGCAGTAAGTATTAAAGATGCGGCCAGCTGGTTAACTTTGCCGCTCTAACAGACAGTTGTTTTGAAACTGTTAATCGGGTCTTGCTATGCATAACACTTTCAAAGATCGAAGGCAGTCACACGAAGGTGACGAAATAGGCATCGTCAGGAAACAGTGAGGATTCTGAAGAGTGGCCGAAGAACATTCTTGTAATGAGCATGCAAAGGGAGAGTAGATTGGCGACAGTTCCTTACCGTGGATTCAAACGACTGGATTATGTAACATCAGCCCGCCTGCATTTTCTTACACAAGCAGGTAGAGAGCGTTTTTTTTTTGCATTGTGCAATAAACGAACTTTTCAGGAGACCTGCTACTTATACTCAAAAGCCCACACTCTATGGTATTTACGTAAATAAAAATGTAAATGTCCGGTTTGTTGTTTTTGCACATGACGGGGCGTCATATTTCGCAATAGTTATTTGAAATACAGAATACAGGAGAGTTTGCTGCTACTCTTACACCGCGTAACATTACATGCTCTTATTATCGCTATCATTATTTCACCCTCGCGGTGAAACGGCAACTTTTTTTGGTATCCCACAGTCATCATCTATAGCCCCTTTATGGGCAGCCGATAAAAAAGCCTTCAAAATAGCACCCTGAAAGGGCATGCTTTTTGGATGCCATATGACTCACATTGTTAATCGATCTTGTATGCTCTTCCATTCGTCAACAGGGTATGCCGTGGCCCTGACGTCATGAACATGTGTGCTGTCAGCATGACATGGTGTTTTTCACAAGAAATTGGCGAGTCTCTTGTTTGCCCTGGGTACACGAGGCTGCCCTCATTCACATATTCCGGTTAGCTACGAAAGCATTTCTACGCATGAGAACACTTGTACATGAATGAGCTGCAGCGCTGTGCATTCACACGAACGCCACGTGACCAGTGCGGACTTATTGCTTCGCCGTAGATTTGTCCGCTGTATATAAACCTTCTGCTGTCTTGAGGCTGCTATCACATCAAGGATTGTGAAACCATTTCCGGAAGAACAAAAACAAACATTATGACCCACCTTTACTTTTGGACAGCATTACTTCTTCCCACCGGTAAGCTTTAAATAAAAATATTTATGGCTGTGTTACCGTAAGCATATATTCATTCTCTACTGAGTACAGGAGCACTACATTCCTCCATTTTATTCAGGATGAAATCATTACTTTTCTGGTAAATCTAACGAAGCGTATTTACTTCTTTTAAATACGAAAGCTTTTCATGCAGGAGTCTACCACAGCTCCACTGACGTATTTTCGTCACGAATATGATGTTTTGAAGTACATACTAACATATTGCTAAGCAAAAAAGGATTTTGTCGCGTGGCGTTGAATCAGCCCAATGTCTCGCATATCAATATTGTTCACACTTCACGTATTTAACAAAATACAAGTCTCTCACAAAATACGCCGACAAAATTCAATGAAGAATCGTCCCTTCAAAGCTGAATATTGAATAATACTCTGGCATTCATAACAATGGTTCAGCGTGCACGATCAACTCTGTTACATTTCTTTGCCCTTTCAGCACTTCAAAAAAATGACATACTGATTTGCAAAATTATTGTCACACAGACCGCACTTTTACATCCGCATTTTCAAAGGCAATTGGGTTCGCCATATACTGTGCAGGCCCAAAAGCATAATTAAATCGTAAGGCCCACTGGCCTAGTTTTTAAACGAAAAAAAAAAATGAATGCCATGTGGGCTTACGGTAATTCTTTTTCAGGGTTCTCCGCAATATGCCCCAGAAAAATTCCCTGCTCCACCAATATCTAAACACATGTTCAATTGTTTCCGGATTACTAAATAAGCAACAATGGGAGCTCCGTGGGACAAATAATCCCCATCCTACAATCATGTTTTAACTGGTAAGGTACCAGTTTGTAATTTGAAGCAAAAAGTTAACGTTGTCGAGTATGCCAACGACAAGCCATTTTTACACCTGTAGTACCTGGATTGGCCGTCCTAAGAGCTGCAAAAATTTGTTATCACAAGCAAGATGGCGCGACTGGATCGCATTGGGCGTGCTCTAAAGGTCGTCACCACTACGGAGTGGGGTCTGTTTTAAAGACGCGCCTACAAGACTCGTAATTTGGGAGAACACGCTTTCACTGCTGCGGCCACGTTTACGAAAGGAGCGCGCTGTGGGAGTGCGTATACTGCACCGCGCTGAGCCTCTAACATGGCGGCTCTGCACGTGACGGCCAACCAATGGCAGTAATTTTGCATAAGATCTATACATTTGCAAGCCATCGCCACGTTAAAAATTCGGTCCCATAACCCGCGATAGCGTGCTGCTAGCTAACAGCCTACTACTGCGGCGAATCTGTCAGTTAGGCCCAGTACTAGTAACCTCAGAGTGCAGTTCAGTTCAGACTGCAACTTCGCGCAGTTTTTTTGTAGCCGCACAGTATTACGCAAGGCGTCGTTGATGCACACTTTATTAGCTGACACCTCGAGCCTTCCCACTGCAGCAATATATGAGGTAGCAAACATATATAGTTTTTTATGGTTTGTGAAAAAGCTTTGCTCCAATATTCAATCATTCGGCAATCAAAAGTTCATCCGGAAAACGTGGCAGGGGACGTATGTTCGCGCGTCTTGTTTTCATGCGAATTCACGGGTTTACCCTCTTACCGCGGCCATCCTCAATTGCACGGTGCGTCACCTATACACCAGAACACAGTGAACTCAGTGCTTGCTGCCATATTAAAAACCGCGTAGCGCCGTCTGTTGCAAGCGCGACAAAGCAACACTCTCAATCGCCAGGCGAGCAGACGCTCTGCAAACCAAACGCCAAACTTCACAATTCGAGTCCGGCTGTAAGCACGTTTCGCGCTGTTCCTGTGCTGGAAGTTTATGCTGATGTTGTGTGAAACGTCGAGCAGAGCTTCCTCGACAGTCTGGAATGTCTTCAGCACGTACATTGCAGACTACGGAAGCAGCTTCATCAGGTACGTACAATTGCGATTGAAAGAAACGCGAACAGCAGAAAGCGCTGCTTTCATTTCAGTCGAACTTCGGCGTGCCTTGTCTGTGACAGGGTAGGATTTGTGCTGTAAGCTGGCGTCAACGTAGCGCTAGAATCTGGTTCCAACATACGCTCATGCACCGCATGCGTATCAATTGGAAGTCCTGCCGGGTGCTCGGAACACACTCGAGGTGCAAAAGTGCCAGCCAGAACAAGATCTTAACTGCTGCGTTGACACCAACCGAAAGCACATGTAGATTTGCCGAGTGACAGTCAAGGCATGTCGCAGTTCAACCGAATCGAAAGTCATGCTTTCCGCACCGTTCACGCATCGCGATAGTAGGCCGTTACGGTTGTACTAGGCATGCGCGGTGCGTGCATTCACGCATGAGTCGTAATACGTATATCCCATTATTATACACTTTTAGTTGGTCGTATATAGCGAACCCACGTATGCAGCGCTGCCACGGGAGAGAACTGCGCATGTGCAGTACGTAACGCATCGATTGCAGAGATGCGCGCGTATGCCCGAATAGAAGCAGCGTGCGTAAACGCGACGAGGCGAAGCGTACGTGCGTGACGCTCTCGCGATATCTCGATTGATATAGAAAGCAGATAGCAAAACGGCATGACGGCGTCAAACAAAGAGAGCAACAAAACCGGTCCAAACTGAGTATGTTTTACTTTAAGGGACGATGTTGCGCTGTTACCGCACGAGGGCGCTAAAAAGCACCCAAAAGCTGTTTTATTTCTAAGAACATACATATACTTGAACCAAACGCATCTGATTTGATTGATTCGTGTGGTTTAACATCCAAAATCCACCATATGATCATGAGAGAGGCCATAGTGGAGGACTCCGGAAATTTCGACCTTCTTGAGTCGTTTAACATGCACCTAAATCTGAGAACACGGCCCTACAACACTTCGTCTCTGTCAGAAATGCTGCCGCCGCGGCCGGGATTCGATCCCACGATGTGAGGGTCAGCAGCCGAGTGCCTTAGCCACTAGACTACCGCGGCGGGGCGAACCAAACGCATCTCGCTATGGACAATAAGGTGAACTAAAGGGTCGTTGAGCACTTCGCATGCAGCGTACGCAACGTATCTGATTGATTGATATGTGGGGTTTAACGTTCCAAAGCCACTATATGATTATGAGAGACGCCGTAGTGGAGGGCTCCGGAAATTTAGACCACCTGGGGTTCTTTAACGTGCACCCAAATCTGAGCACACGGGCCTACAACATTTCTGCCTCCATCGGAAATGCAGCCGCCGCAGCCGGGATTCGAACCCGCGCCCTGCGGGTCAGCAGCCGAGTACCTTAGCCACTAGACCACCGCGGCGGGGCTACGCAACGTATCTTGCCACGTACGTAGGCTTGTTACGTACGCCCACCTAAAAGTGTCTTATTGACATGCGGCCTGTGAAAGAGTACGGGAATAGCTTTGTGCCTCATACTACAGTCATACAGCACGCAAATCGCTGCTGTAAAGTCAGACAGCTGCAGTCACGCTTGAATAAACACAATAAGTTTACTTATGGTACACTTCCCAGGCTCGTAGTTTTTTTCTGCTGATTTCGATTATATCCTGAGGTGGCGGAGCTGAGCGTTTTTTTTTTTTTGTCGTGGACGGATATCTGTGCACTCGCAAAGCACCCCACTGGAACAACTCCTGCAATGCACTGTGAACTTGACTGGCTGTGCTCAGCAATTCTTTCCTCTTGCGCTGGTTGTTGTCCCATCAGACGACAGCGCTGTGGTATCCATATGACAGTTTATAAGAAGGCGCAGCGTGAACAGGCGCTTTTTCGCCTTTCAAACTCCCAGAGCCACTGCTTGCCATAATAGCGAAGTACGCCTCGGCAGATGCAAACATATTATGCCGTCTCTGTGAGCAAGAATATACCACCGAAGGTGCCCGGGTTCGAGTTAGGCTTGCGGTCGTCTATAGCCCGTGGGCATCGCGAATACTTAAGCGCTCCTTTCGCACGTCTTTCTTTCTATTTGATGTGCGCGCTCTAAGTTCTAAGCTGTGAGACTTATCCCCGTATTCAAAAACGCTCCTCGACTCGACTTTCACCCATCACATGACAGAGAGAGAGAGAATAAACTTTATTGGGTTCCAGCATGCGGGATTCCCTCCGGCCGCGCAGGGCGTGGGGTTCACCCTATCTCACGTTACACTAGAAGTCCTAATGTCACGCGGGCCTAGACCTCAAGGCCTTCGTTCCCCGGCGCCGCTCGGGTTACTGAGGGTGTCCCCCTTTCGCCTTTGCAGCGCCAGTGCGACCTCGAGCTGCCGGACGGCCCTTCGCTGGTCTTCTGGGTCCGTAGACCCCACACGCTGTTCTACTTGCGGCGGTAACACCGGACCGTCCGCGCTGTCTGCGTCACATCCCCAGAGTATGTGAGCCAGGGTGGCTCTCGCGCTCGCGCACACACTGCACATTTCACTCACGTAGAGTTCGGGGCACACGTGTCGCGCTAGCGATGGGGTCAGCACAGTCTCGGTTTGGAGCTGGCGCAACCTCACCGCCTCCCACCGGGTAAGATCCCTGTGCGGAGGCGGGAAGCCACGCCGTTGCTCCCTGTACCACGCGAGGATGTCGCCGTAATCGAGCAGCTGCTCCTCGCCTTCTTCTTCGGTCGCCGTCGCGTCTTCGGAGGCGGGCGCGGCCGCGGTCCGGCACGTGGCGAGACCACGGGCCGCGGCATCCGCCTCCTCGTTGCGGTTCGGAGATCCTGGTATCAGGTCCCTACCCATGTGAGCCGGGAACCATTTTAGCGTCAGCCTCGACTTGGACTCGTCGCTTGCCAACGCCCTAGCAGCCGCCCCGCACACGGCTCCGCGCGAGAAGCTACGGATGGCCGTCTTGCTGTCACTGAGTATTGTCCGCACGCCCGGGGAGCGCGCCGCCAAGGCTATCGCCATCTCCTCGGCCTGGCTCGCGCTCCGCGTACGCACGCTGCATGACGTGACGATCTTGCCCGTCGTTGCGGCGACCGCCGCCGCCACGCATGCGAAGACTGGTGGTGTATCCGCTGCCAAAGAACATGGGTCCCGGCGAAAGCGAGGGACGACGAGCGGCGCGAGCCAGGGCGCTGCTGCTGCAACATCAGAACGACGAGGGCGCCGTCTACGTGGACGTGGCCAAAGTCAATCACATGACAGAGCTGAGCACTGCACCGCTGCTCGGCTGAAAGTGATGCTGCGCTACTCAAGAATCGCAGCAAGTCATCGCTGATATGCAGTGAGTTCCCATGCCAAGAGATGGCGCTCCCATTGGCTTTCTCAAGTGAAGGTGAAGCGTTGAGTAAAAGGACGTTCTAGAATACGGGGGTTGGTCCGTGCTCGTCCTGTGTATGCTGAATTTGTGCGTGCCTTCAGCTTAAGCTAGATGCTGAAAGTTTCGAGCTGTTTCTTTTTTTTTGTTCTTCACATGACTTCACAATTTCCAGTGGTTGCTGAAACAATGAACAATAAACCCTCAAGTTCCTCTGTGAAGACGTGTTCCACTTTCGTGTATTATCGATGCCTAGATAGGGGGATAAAGCCAGGTCCTTCACGCTACGTTTAAGAAATACAAACATATGCATGACAAAAAATGCATCTTCTTATATAGATGCGTTATATATTAACAAACACACTGTAGCAACATTAAAGACGCTTATTTAGCAGGGTCCTAAAGGGGCCCTGAAATACTTTGTCAAGTAAGAATAGAATGAGCTTGCTGAAAGAGCTTATTGTCTCACGAATTAAACGGCGCAACAGCTTAAAAAATCCGTCCACTGTGAGTGGAGTTAGAAAGATTCGTCGCTTGCTGCGATTTCATTTTCTCTTCTCTCGTGCCGACGAAAGCGCTGGAAGCTAAGCATAGAGGAAATGGCAGGCGCAAGAGAAAAAAAAACCTCACGTGAGCCTCGTGACTTTGAGCACGTTTTTTTTTCTTTTTTAATGTGTGGATTTTTCAGTGTGATAGTGCACGCACGCGTGGACAAGTCGCGGCCTCCCGCGGCATGCTCTGAACAACCGAGCACGCCATGTTAAATCAGCCAATGCCTGATAGATGGGCTTACTACGACTGATTTTTGGGTTCATTCTGTGATTAGTCGACAGAAGAGAAAGCAATTGTTGGCTGACTTCGATAATTTATTGCGAATCGCAAGCCGCGTGCTGCGCTACAATATTTGGCTTGCGCGTTGTCGGGAACTTCTACTACTGATCCGCAGTGCTTTCTGACCATGCTTAAAAAGTGTCTCAGGGCCCCTTTAACTCGACTAATACCTTGATCAACGGCTGAATTCTTGGACAGCAAGAGCAAGAAGGATCGACTAGCATTGCCTGGGGAGACAGACGTGCTAGATATCACAGAAGAAGGGGACACACTATAGCAGAAGTTTCTTATTGCTACAAAAACCTCATAGACCGAATGGAAGCTGCTCTGCGACCTATTACCTGGTTATAGGCGCATTCACTCAGCATGTGGAGCACGCAAGCAGGCACGCAGATTTTCAAAGTGGAGAGGTAGTGAGAACGTGCACCAGCTCAGAACCACCAAGTGTTTAAAGTATATACAACAGCGGAGTTTTGTTTATGCGCCTCACAACAATGTGCCTTCGCTCTCATTCGTAGTGCCAACACTGCAGTCGTTCAGTACGGAAGGCATTCTGCAACTAATGCATGAACTACTGGGTACGTCAGTCACACCCGCCTGAGCGCGCATGTACTGTTATTGAAGCGAATTTTGTTGTGTGTGTGTGTGTGTGATTATTTGGCTGAAATTTGCTGTTGTTGTGTTATATGAAGCTTTTGATGAAACATCTAAAATTTTAATAGGTAATTTTTTCTTAGAGGCCTTTGAGAAATGCTGTAGAGTAGCTGTCGTGGCTGAAGCGAGCGCGCACAGAAAGAGAGAAATAAACGTTTATTTCGAAACATTGTTCCGAGCGAGACCCACCATCACCCTAAAGGCACGTTTACACTTGAGAGAGACCACACTGACATGACCTCGACAATACCACGAAGCAGACGCAAGCCATTGGGCGAATAGTCGCCCACTGACGAAGTCGCAATACCCCTTGGTCACACTATACCGACGACGACAACGACGCCTTAAAGGACAGCACTTCATCGTAGTGCAACATGATGAGAGACGAAAAAATCCAGCATAACGCATCCGCAGAATTGTCATCGGCGTATTTTCGGGAGATCAGTGGCCGAGCGAAAAGTTGCCCCATGTCTTTGCTTCAACGACCACGAAGCAGGATGTCTTGGGCGAGTTAAGAATTCCTTCTCCGAGGCTTCTGTGGCGTCTTAATAGGCAGCTCGAGCACCCAACGGAAGTGTTTTCCTCACTTCCCTATTGTGGCCACCACTTCCGTCCATCGTTACCACGGATTATGGTGAGGGCTGCGCCAAATAGCTGGAGAGGGACAATGGTAGAGCAGAGAGCATGGCTGAAAATGAGGTGAAGGTGTGCAAGTTTAGTCATTGTCGCTGCGTGTGCCTCCAATGTGACTACAGAATTGGTCAACGGAAGACTGTGAGCACGATACGGCACAGGTGGGGTCTTCGACCGACCTTCGGTGGACTGTTTGTGTGTTTGCGGTGTACATAGGCCGGCGACAAGAGAAAAGACACTTCTAAAGACAGCCTGTTGACGAATATCGGTATCGTATCTTTCTAGTGTAAACACGCCTTAAGGTGAGAGGGTTTCGTAGTCCAGCAACCCTATGGCTTCGACTGCTCTCTTGAATAGCCCTGCGACGAGTCGTCGCTAGTCTTTCAGGTTATCAAGGACGAACTTGGCCTCCCACGTTTTGATTAGGTGGACGTCGTTCAGGCTTGGTCTTCTTACCACTCTAGTTGCATGTCGTGAGGTTTACATGGCACTGGTATTTCTGCAAGAGCAAGTGTGCCAGGGTGTCCGGGACGCTGCACAGCGCACACATGTAGCCCTGTCTTTGGGTACGAAAAGGTACGAAACTTTTATATAAAGGAAAACGGGCTGTTTTCTGCGGGGAAGATTCACGACGTAAGTTTACTCGAACCGCACTCATTGCTGCTCTATACTGTGTGTCGGAATATTGTTAAATTGTGGATAACGATAGCTAGAACACCATGTATGTATGAGCTTCAGTGGACAAACGTACGAAAACGTTAATAATTGCTATAATTCCTATGTTTCGGCCGGGGCCTTTCGTCAGGCATTCTCTGATGAAAGCCGGACCCCAGCCAAAACGTAGGAAGTAATAAAATTATTCGTAATTTCGTCTGCTTCTACTAAAGACTCTCGCCATCTCTCTCTCTCTCTCTCTCTCTCTCTCTATATATATATATATATATATATATATATATATATATATATATATATATATATATAGAGAGAGAGAGAGAGAGAGGAGAGAGAGAGAGAGATAAGGCAAAACTTGGTGGTTGTCTTCATTTTATTTTCAACGGTTTTGACCGGTGAACCAGTAATAATCAAGTTTTGCAATAAGCGTGGCGCTATGCTCGCATCTTAGTAATCGGGATTCTGCTTTTACCAAGAATGTGCTTTTGGGCTTTGATGCCGTGCCATCAATCTTTTGCGACAAAGTATGGGACTTTATGAGCACAAAACAACTGTTGTTGCGTGGATGCTATAAAACCAGTTCCGGCAGCAATTTGTCCGAACTAAGACTTGGCGTGCTTATGTCGACTTCTTATATCCGGCGCCACCTCTTGGACTTTTTTTGGTCAGAATTCGCGGCCGTTTCAATGTAATTTGAGATGTTGTCTCACTTTACATACTAACTGGTTTTTCATTAGAGCAATTGTAGCTTTTTCTATATAAATGTGCTCGTTTTGCTTGCTGTCATGCAGCGTCCACGAATGTGTTTTTTTTCTCATAGGCAACTTTATTAGCATTTCATTTGCTTTTCACTGACCTTGTTGCTCTCAGCACGAATGCTCCGCCACTTCGAGATTTGAGGTAGGAGATGTAGTATACGAGTCCGTGCAGTTTGCATATGCAACGTCAAGGAAAGGAAACAAAATGCTGTCATATTTACAAGACGTGTTCTGGAAACGTCAGTGTGAGCAAGGACCTAAATGAACTTGAATAGCGATGAAACAAAGAGAAGATATTGCAGCAACTTGTAGTTGCTAAACAGGAAGCAAAGACGTGCAATTTGTGGAATAGCACAATTTTTTGCTATTCAACTGTTTGCAGCACGTCGAATTTGTTCGCGTGTAGGTACAGCGGCAGACGCTTCCAGCTTAACTAACATTCCATAGCCGTATTCACCGAACAGGAATTTCATATTTCCCGCAGAGTGCAGCTGGCTATGGCAACGCATTTTTGTCTTGAAATTGTGTCGTCCCGCCAATAGGAATCCGCTGCTTTCTGCGGATCGATGGGTACGTGGCGTTATTACTTTGCCTCGTAGGCCACATTTTGTGAGTTTGATCTGCGCACCTAGATCCCTGGATTGATTGATGACACAAACTTCAGGTGGCCTACGTGGCCTCCATTTTTCACTGAATTAGCGCAACTAGAAAATATTGACGCTAGCTGGGCATTTGCGCTGTGTGGTGCCATTCCGACAAATTTCATGATATTGTCGCAGCTTGGCGCACATGTGGGGAATTCTATTAAAAGTGCATAATTGGCGCAGCTGTTGCACCCCTGCTTAGATAAGCGTTTCGCAATCAAATTAGCCATTTCATGTATAATACAGAAGGTTTATCAGAGTGACTTGTTGGGCTTCACAGGCTAATAACAAATGTGTGCAGCCTTACAGAGCACAAAAGAAGGAACAATCATAACTTCAGAACCAACTCACCTGACAATCATTGAATCTTGCAGCCCACCGCGGTGGGCTAGTGGGCGAGGTACTCGGCTGCTCACCCACAGGTCGCGGGATCGAATGCCAGCTGCGGCAGCTGCGTTTTCGACGGAGGCAAAAATGCTGTATGCCGGTATGCTGAGTCTATAGTTAGAGCGTGAGAACAGAACGACGACACAGAGACCAGAAAGACACCATGTGCTTCTTGTCTTTGTGTCGTTGTTCTGTTTTTGCGCTATAACTATCGTCATGTCATACCAACCAGCCCAAGCTGTCACACTTCTAAGTTACGTGCGCTCAGATTTGGTTTTCGTTAAAGAACCTCAGGTGGTCTAAATTTATGGAGCCCTCGATTATGACGTTTCTCTAATCTTACAGTAGTTTAGCAACGTTAAACACCCCATAATCATCAATTTCATATACTTTGCAATGAAACAAATAAGTATTAAAGCAAATTACGAATAGCACTCGGCTGCTGACCCGCAGGTCACGGAATCGAATCCCAGGGGCGGCGGCTGCAATTTCAATTGTAGGCGCAATTACTGTAGGCCCGCTTGTTAAGATTTGGGTGCACAATAATGAACTTCAGGTGGTCAAAATTTCTGGAGCCCTCCATTGCGGCGTCTCTCATAATGTTGTGATGATTCTAGGACGTTTAACTCCACATATCAATAAATCAAATTGTGAGCGTGACAAACGCAATACCAGTGCACTAGCAGAGATGCGTCGTTCGCATCAAACTGCAGTATTTTGCAAGCATCATTGGAAGTGAGACGACAGCTCACAACTTGCTGTTCACTTCAGGTAACCCTTAACTGCCGAACTAAAGGCCACGGCATAAAACCCGGCTGTGGTGGCTGAAGTTTTGGCGAAAAAAATGCTTGAGACTCCTTTTGGTAGACGTGCACTCTAAGGCAAAATTACCCGAAAAAGAAGTAACGGAGCCTAATAGGTGCGCGCGATGAACGGATAGACAGTTGAGGAGTAACCACAGAGGAATGCGTGCCGCATGCACACCATGTAGTCTCCCTTTTCCATGGAAAGGGATGAGTCGCGTGAGAAATGCCGGCCGGGCGCAAACTGCTGTCGAAGAAATTAGCCGTCCTCCTGTCTCCTGGCTCAGTCTCTCCCCCGATTTTGTTGGTGAAGGTACGCGTTGCGTCGCGCTCGTGGAGCTCGACGATCTAGGATTCACGACGTGGTTTTTGTGTTTACGCTCTCATGAACGTGTGCTGCTGCTTTTACGTTTCGCCGCATCAATGAAATCCGGAGCAGGTTTCGACAAGGCGCCACGCCGCGCTTTATATTCGTGGTTTAGTCAAGATGTTGACGACCAACTCCCACACCACCGGTTGGGAATCACGGCCAAGAAGGCAGCCGATAAAACAGCAGACCTGTCGGATACATTATTTCAGTCTGACTCAGAGCAGAAATCATCGCTGGATTCTTTCACAAGTAGGTTATCATTCTCTTTTCTGCTGTACTTGTCGGGTGTGCGATACGTATCGTACTTGCGATAACGGGCTCGGACGTGTTTTATATCGCACGCACGAAATGCACCGCGAATGTCGGCTTCGGTGTCAATGGTTCGCCTGTGCGTTTTGGCCGCTCGGAAATTGACCGCCATTGCCCTCGGCCACGCGGACGCTCGCTCATCGAGTGCTCACCTGTCTTCGCGGCCGTGATGAGCTGCAGGCTGACGACATTTGGACGATGACCTCGTCGTGTAGTATGTCGTGCTCTGTAAGTGCACCGGCACAGGCAGTAGACGCTTCTCGTGCACCGCCATGTTGGGTCTCGCGTTCGCTTGCGCGAGCTGAACGGCGGTGCTCGCTTGGAACTCGCTGCCTCGCTGGCGGCATGGTGGTTCACGGCGCCTTGGAGTCATGACCACGGCTACCGCACTTAAGTTTTTGTGCTACGGGAATTGAAATGCATCTTTGGCGATTTGTGACATCACGTTAAAATATTAACATGTTCTATTACACACGTATGTTTTAGGGGCGAAGCTCCTTAGGGCGTGGGCTGTGCGTCCTCTGTAGCCTGTATGTAGCCACCTCTAGTTTAGGTCTTGCAGTGTTCACTAGATGGCGGTACCGTCCCCTGTATGTAACCACCTCTAGTTTAGTTCTTGCAGTGTTCACTAGATGGCGGTACCATCTCCTGTATGTAGCCACCTCTCGTTTAGTTCTTGTAGTGTTTACTAGATGGTGGTACTTGTAGCTGATGATGAAATGATGCAAGATGTTATAAACTAGAAAGCGGTACTTGTAGTTGATGAAAGACGCGAGATCTTATAAAATAGGAATGATGTCACATATGGCGCGTGTCATTGGTTGAAGGCAATCGTTCGATTTAGTGCGGCGACGTACGCTAGGGGGAGCGATGTAATGAAAATCGAGTGGGCAAAATGCACAGACGATTCATGGTTTACCAGATTTACCTCCGGAGCTTCGCCCACTCATCATAATTCACTTCGTGGATATGGCGGAATTTTTTTATCACACCTTGCACGTATTTGTCATACCCATGGATATTCATCCTATCTCTCGTGCGAATAACTATTTTTACAATCTTATTGTGCAGCCATGGCCCCACTCAATGCCGAAGGCTGCAGCTGTGTGCACTGGCGTCTACAATGCCTGTCATTTATTGCTTTCATCGGACCAGCTTCAGAAGGACTGTAAGAGATGACAAGGTAAAGTTATTTGCGTGTCATATTTTACACGTATGTTTTAGTATCAACTTGCACGTACTTGTCATATGCGTGCATCTTCATCTTCTGTCACGTGTGACTATTTTTTACTATCTTATTGTGCAGCCGTGGGCACACTACATGCAGAAGGCTATATATGCTGGCGTCTGCAATGTCTGCCATCTATCGCTTTTTTGGAGGAGCTTCACAAAGACTGTACAAGATGTGACAACGAGGCCGGAATTGTACGTTTCACCACGAATTCTCTTAAAAAATGAAGAACCTTCATGTGTATAGAGAAAAGTGAAAAGATTCGAATATCTCACTTCTGTTTTTCATTCTTGCAGTTACTGCGAAGTCAGTAATACACAGGTGGCTCAATAAACTCTTGCGTGTTCTTCTCCGCGCCATTTGTTTCTCATTGCGCAGAAAAACAGGCAAAAAGTATTAGGTCTGGTGCAGAATAAATTGAAAAACGCTATTTGAACTGGGGATAAAATATTGGTCCCGTATCTGCATGTAATCTGCAAATGCCATCGAAAGCTGATAGTCTTGCGTGTGGAGAAAGCGAACAATTTATTTGATGTTCTGAGCAAGAAAATTGGAGAATGGTACTTTCGAGGCGCCCCATTGGAGTGCCTCGAACGTGCAGCTGAGTCGAACGAGTGCATCAAGTCACGTCACACGTGAAACATGAGCGCCATCTGGCAGTGTTCTTGGAAAACGAAGCACGTGGCTCTGAGAGGGTGTGCGCGCCCGTCTCAGAGGTGAATGTGTAGAACGCAAGGTGACGTCTAGGTGCCACCACCATCGTGTCTTAGCAAAGCGTTGGAAACACTCACCTTTTTGTGCAAGCATTGCATGGTCAGTGCAGCGTTATAAGCGCTACGGTCCTTCAAATTACTTATGTATGCCTTTTCTGGTAAAAGATGCACATGCAGAATACAGACGTGTCGTTATCGTGCCCCACCCTTGCGCAATAATTGCTTAATAATTGACAATTGCACAAGTATGAACGCTAAATCTTGAGCAACATTGGTTGGCGCTGCGGATGGAGTTGGCCGTTCAGAGTACCCGGTAACGTCAAGAGTGGACAAACAGACAAATGTACAGACAGACAGACCCAAATTTTTGCGTCGAAGGTCCCTCAAGAAACGCTATCGTCTTTAAAAGTTGACCCGATTGGAGTATTTGAGTGAACCAATCGTTCGTCTGGTGAGGTGAAACTGTGATGACTAATGGTTGCCCGGTAAGGTGTAAATGTGGGGACTAAATCTTAGTGCTTTGAGGTGATTTGTGGGACTAACGGTTACCTCATGAATGTAAATGAGAAATAATTGTTAGTCTTTTGAGCTGGTCGCTGGGGACTAACCGTTAGAGCCGGTGCCGTTAGTCCCTAAAATGATTGATTAATGGTTGTGGCTACCCCATGAGTCCCCAAAAGGACGAACCACATACCCTTTCAACACTTTTTTGCCTTAGAATGTGGGTGCACTATTAAGAACCCAAGCCAGTGTAAATTTCTGAGGCATTCTAATACGGCGTCCCTGATAATCATATTATGTTTTTAACACGGTAAACCCTGCAAATATTCTCATTATACTTAACGCAAAATAAACGAATCAAAAAGCACTATGTAATTTATAAGATGTCACCATTCGTCTCCAATTTGTGGACTTAAGTTACAATATTCAAAAATGTCTTCTGACAGATATCTTTATTATTCTTAAACATGATTATCACTGCCAAATATCACGCATGATTAGGTATTGGCAAAATTAGCTTTCAGTAGGTATTACAGTAGAAAATCACCTAATTGCACCTATAAAAGCAACTTCCACAAGGCAATGAACTAAGAATTGATCAAGGTTACAGGAACGTAACGAGATAAAATATTCAGCAAATATTACAGTGTAAGTGAAATCATTATAGCGCGTCTGCCTTATCACAATGCAAAAAGTTTAATTTTGAACGAACAAGTCATTAGGGCAGCTCACTCGGTAGATTTTCAAAAATAACAAGAAATTGAGTGAGAACTGACACATTCACATAAGTGTTTTGTAGTTACAAAACAAAAAATACTCAGCGCTATGAAACGATAACCATAAGTTATGTGTCCTAGTGAACATAAATCACGGCAATAATGCTGTTAGCTGCCTAATCAACTAAGAATAACGAATTTTTTGAGACAAAAATGAGTGGGTATTTCGGAAATAAAAAGTTCGAGACAGACGTGCTTTTACACAGTCCCACTTGGCAAAATTCTTCGAGCATGTCTATACTCAGAGATATTCCGCTCCAAAACATAATTGTACTTTTCATGATTACGCATGCGAGGCAGTGAGGATGAGCAGAATGTTACTCTTTGGTGGCACGAGCAGTCACTGCTTGATATCGCCCGCCAAAAATGAAGGGTAACCTATAAAATATTTGCCTACGCCTTCGAATAAGGGACACACTAAATGCGGCACATCAGGGAATAGCTGTGTTCTATTGCTTATTGTCCTGCGTGCGTAATGATGGAAGTCTTAACTAGATTTCAAGCAGGATGTTTCAGCACAGGCATGCCAGAATTCTCACAAGTTGACTTGTGTAGAAATGTGACTGGCTCAAAATTTTATTGCATGCACGACCGCCTGCTGCATTTACTCATTATTGAATTTTATTCGATGGCACGGCCAACAGGGTTAATTATTTTTGCACATTGTGTCCTCCTGAATACGTAGCTTTCTGCAAGGGTGGCTTTTACACGCAACACACCGCACTGCTTTTTTCAAAGAAAAAATGCTCAATTTTGAACATGCTGAACTTGTGGGCTACTCGAATACACCCACCAGGTAGCTCAGTACAGCTCCTTTTTTACAAAAAACAGCCAACTTTTCCACAAGTCAGCATTGACGGCAGGCTTGTCCGGCATATTTTCACAGTTCCTTTGTATGAAGGTCATGAATAGGCTGCAATGGAAACACCGAAAAAAAACATTATCGTGGCGTCTGTCCGTAATCTAAGCAGAGTTTGTTAGTCAATTTAAAATTAGCAGGAATAAGATGCCCTAAAACAAGCAGGATGTGCGCAAACTAGAGATGTTAAAAAAAGCCTTCTTGATCTTATTAGACAACAGAGTTGCACCTCATGAAAGGACATGCGCTTTCCACATCGAATATGTGTCATAAACATGCTTGAAGTGCGCCCTTGGAAAATAAAATTATGCGCTTTACTTCACATACAACTAAGGCAACTTTTTTTATGCTACTCATATTAGAACAATTATACCTATATTGTCATAAATTGGTTTCACTAAATTGCAATGTGTGGTGCTAAATTCTGCCTATTAGTTTTTAATGATTCCTGTTCACTAAAATAAGCAGTACTCCCCACTTAAGCATCAAAGGCTGTCGAACAAACATATCGAAAAATGGGGAATACTAAGGCTTACAAGGCACTCACGTTGATCCACTCACTATCGCAATTACGCATGTAAGCTGCTTCAACACAATGAGGTAACCAGAATTTTGGAAGCTATTGACCGGTATTTAGCCAACACAATAAACATACGATGAAACTCATTTCCGAGTTGCGTAATTGCTTCAGCGCCCATAGCTTGAAAACACATTGTCTATATTTGTTATTCTCTGCTAATTAGATTGTCCAATTTTACATTTCAACAGAAACACGTGGATTGAATAATTGATTGATACGCGGTGTTTTACATCCTAAAACCACTTTATGATTATAAGAGACACCGTAGTGGAGGCCTCCGGTAATTTCGACCACCTGGAGTTCTTTAAGGGCCTCTCACCAGACTCTGAAGATACAAAAATGCGCGAAATATTCTTTCCTGATATTTCTCGTCCTTCTTAGTGCACTGCTGTGACGTGGACAGTAGTTCTCGTGACGCCTACAGCATACATGTTCTCGATTCGTTGATATACGCGAAATATAACATTTGATTTGTCTCCTGCACTGCTTTCCTATGGAGCCTTCCATTCATTTTTTGTCCCGCATGATTATTCTGCACAATCGACCACCAAAGTTTATTTTTTGTGTTTACAACTGCGCAACGACTATAACGGCATGGCGCCGAGAAGTGCAAAATCTTGATAGGCCCTGGCGCTTAGTGCTGATATTGATCACATGCATTCAAGAACTAAGATGCCAGGAAAATGCACCGTGTGTACGAGGAGAGGTGAAATCACCCCTTTGGTCTTTCACGTGGGGTGGGAAAGGGCCTATAACGTGCACCCAAATCTGGGCACATGGCCCCTACTGCATTTTCGTTTGCATCGAAAATGCAGCCGCCGCAGCCGGTATGGAATCCCGCGACCTGCGTGCCAGCAGCCGAGCCCCTTAGCCACTTGATTACCGTGGCGGGGCAGCAACAAGGTCTTTGGCAATAGGCGTACGCCACTATTGTCAGCAACCTTCTAAGGTGGCTAGAAGCGGCACTCTTCTGCTGGTTTCGAAGTCTTTCATGCTGTTTTTTTCGTTGGTGTGTGCAGCGGCCCCTCATTGCAGCACAACGCTCCTACACTGCATTTCACCCATCCTCTTTTTTTTCTCTTTATTTGCTTCCCCTTCCCGAACCTTCAAGAAGAGAACACTTTGTAGCATTGCAACATAACGTGCAATGATGCGAGGGCTGCACTTTTCTGCTTTAGAGATTTTTTTTTTCTTTTCAGACGGTGATTACCAACGGAACACACACCACCACCAAGAGATGGCGGCACTACTAACCCCCTTAAAACCAACTTCTATAGAAACGTCGGCCAGCCTGTCTGAACCACTCCCCACTGTTCACCCTGATTATCCCACTTCGATGATACTAGTAAGATTATTGCTCATTGTGTCAACGCTAACGCCGGTTACCTAGTTAGTGCCTCGAATTTAATCTGAAGTGAAACTCTGAATTACTGTACTGTCGGTCTCAGTGCAAGTTCATCATATGTAAGGTTTAACGTCCCAAAACCACTATATTATTATGAGAGACGTCGTAGTGGAGGGATCTGGAAATTTAGACCACCTGGGGTTCTTTAACGTGCACCCAAATCTGAGCACGCGGGCCTACACGTGGACTGCGGAGGGACAAAGGGCCTTTGTCAGGCTGTTCGCCTTTAGCCCTTTGCCCCTGCAGTGAGCTCTGTATCCGGCTTACTGTAAATAAAAATACTACTACTACTACTACTACATTTCCGCATCGATCATAAATGCAGCCGCCACAGCCGGGATTCGAACCGGCGCCCTGCGGGTCAACAACCGAGTACCTTAGCTACTAGACCACTGTGGTGGGGCGGTCTCACTGCAAGTTCATAATTAGGTTCTTGCGTGTCCTTTTTTTATTTGCTAGGTGAACACGAGCGCTTTCTATCATACGACTACCGCATCGGATCTTGCCAACTACGTCTACATGTTGTACAATGGCTCGGTGTGCACACAGATTGAAGTCTATTTCATTTTTAATTTTGCAATTAGCACTTCGTCACGCCTACTCACGGTTAGCCCGTTTCTGAAGAAAGTATTCAAGATCCGTAAAATATTACGTTCAGCGAACTGTACTAATACCTCCCCTCAGTCATTTCTAGAGCCAATGCCATAATGCCCCACTGCGTGGTCTCCGGCCTCTTTCTTGCCTACGTTGGCACTGAAGTGACCCATCAGAATAGTTTTCTGTGACACTATTTAATTATTGGCTGACTCTATGTCTGCATAAAAACGTTCAACCAAACGATCATCAAGGCTTGATGTAGACGCGTAAGCATGTAGCACCTTAACGCTAAATATTTTATTAACCTAATCACAATACTTGCTACCTTTTCATTCGTGCTATAATATTTCATCCCATTTAACACCCTCTAGGTCCTCTAATAACACAGCTAGGCTAGCCTCACTAGAGAGCATTTTACGTTGAACCTAACCAAGCTCCGACTCCAATGGTGCTCTATCCGGACCCAGAGATCATTAGCACTCTCCGCTGCGTCCCAGGTCGGACCACAAGCTTGGGCATTTCCCTCACAGCCACTGCAGGTTTGGGTTAATTGGCGTATTCATGGAAGGTTGTGGCCAGGTGCTACACCAGAGTGGCTAAACTAGCTTGGTGACAGAGTGTATTAACGGCAGATGGTCGCCAGTGAGGCTGCACCCGAGACCTCTTCTTTTTTTGAACGATTCTTTCATCGTGCGTTTTATGTAAGTATACTATTGAGAATAGTCCGGAATCTACATTACAACCGAATTTTATCACTCCATGCTGGGCTGCTGCGCTTGCACTGAGTAGAGGGTTCTGTTGCACTTTTCTAGGACTGTAAAAGACCGCCTGGCCCCCTATCACCTCTCAACATCACCTGACTTGTCACTCGCCTGCCCTTCTGTTCTTACCTGTTTGAAAGCACAATTTTCTTTTCAGCTACTTCTATGTGATTGTTACGTTTATCCTACGCGTCGCGGGTGGTTGGAGTGCATCAAAATTAAACGCGAAAAGTTTCTAACTGCTGAAAAATAGACAGGCGCTGCCTTTAGGGCTATATCATATTTTGTTCGCATTTCGGAGCAGTAATCAAAACTCTGGTAAATAGATATAGAAGTAGACAGTTGCCTTAAGTTGGGGGTCAACTATACGTACTAGTATTGTTAGCGTATGCACTTAACTCCGAACTATATGATTGCCGTAAATATTCACGACATAGACAAAAAACGCAGTTTAGGGCACTAAATATAATGAACAAAATGATTATACTTAATTACGAAAAAAAACCTCATTTCAACTTATATTATTCAAAAACACCAAAACTAAACGCAGACGCACAATCATTCAACATCGCGCTGCATTCAGAAACGCTCTGTTTGCTGGCTTTTCGCAATCTTGTCGCCCGCTCTCCTCGCATATCAGTCTTCATTTCCCACCTTTTTCGGACTCCTTCGGCGACAAGTTGGAGGTACACACACACACACACGCTCGTGGGCACAAAACGTGCTCGGAAACCATTCAGACGCACACACGAAATGGTTCCTCGAAGATGGAGGAGACGAGGCCCTGCCCTCCAACGGCCGACGAGCAAGCGTATTACCGATGGGGGAAAAAGGGTCACAAAAAAACAACACTCAACGAGGGCCATACACTCAATGGTCCTGACAGCCAATAACGTCCTCGTTAATGCAAAATAAATGATGAAAGAAAACGCACACGTCAATACACAAACAAGATCACTTCCCTCGTCGAAAAAAAGAGGAGAAAAAAAGAAACATTAAGCTCACACAGCTCCCTCGGTAAGTCTTGCCGCGCATTGAAGTTCTCAGCAGAGAGCCGGCATAACCACGATGCACTTGCGTAGGGGTGATCCTTAGCACAGGTACGGGCTGAGCGTCTCGTTGCCGTATCCTGCCTTTTCCCAATCCCTCGCGATGTCTCGCATAGCTTCTCGTTCCGCTGCATTCTTAAGATAGGACCGAACAGCAATGGAGATACTACCAGGCATCTCCTGTATGTCCGTCGCAAGTAGGCGTAATCATTCAAGATTGATGAAGTTGGTGGTGGAACAATTCTAGAACTCACTTGAGAGGCGTGCAAGTTCAGGTTGTTGCGGCTCTGTTAACAATGTACTGACTGTGATTACTTCATGCATAATTGGCCGTTGCGTTCCCGTAACCTGAACCTGCTCTGGCTCAGTCACGCTGTACTCTTCTCTGCAGCCGTAATTCTCTATCTACCAAGCAGGTATATTCACTATCGTCGTGTCTCCAACTCGCTGCCCTTTACGGAGAACTAAATCTTGTGATCCGTTCGCGAATACTGGCACAATAATGTCTATGCCCGTCATGTCAACAATTATTTCGCGCCCTAGTTAGAACAGTAGTGGCTCAGCGTCTATAGACTGTGGTGGCAGTCGTACCCAGTCCACAACGTTGGCTGATAGTGTGGTCTTCTCAGCAGTATGCAAACGCACTTTCAAGCATGTAACAACAGGCCCTATATGACAAAATGGGCACTCATAATTATGCCAGAATCGAAATCTGAATCCAAATTTGGCATATACGGCGTATGGCAGCTCAGTTAATGTGTGGCCCACAATCAAGTCGACCGATTTGGCTTAGTCTGGCATGACAAGTACCGCGATGTCTCGAATGACTACACCATCGATCATTATATCTGCCCTACACTTGGCAATCGCGCGAACAGCCGGAATGCCCTGATTAGCGAAGCCATACAAGTTGGTAGCGTCTTCTAGCATTTTCGCTCCACACTGGACCACTGCTGATTCCCATAGTAAGCATTCAGAACTGCCTTTGTCAACCATTCCGACCAACTTCCTGTCACCGTTCCATTTACCTTGCTTTAGGATCGCAACAGTATCAATGATATCTCACGAGACTGAGCTGGTCTCGTTTCTGTGGGTACTTTTTTCGCAATTTCTCTGAGTATGCCAATCTTCCCAAATTTAGACATTTTTTACTCGTCTTTCTTATGGGCGATCCCGTGAAATGTGTCAAAATTTCAAGCAATTGTAACATTTGCGCTCAGTTTTCTGATTTGTGACAGGTAGCCGCTGGTCCCACCTGTCGTACTCGAACGCATTCTGCAGCGGCGCCTTGGGTGCAGGTTGCATACGAGGCGCATCGCTCGTCGCTCTCCGTTCAGTCGCTGTCCCGCAGCTTTCTCGTCGCTCACGCTGACTTCTCTTGAATTTTTGAATATCATCCAGCAGGTCGTATTCGCCCACATTCGATCTCCCGAAAATCACGATGCATAATTCCCGTAAACGCAGACCGGTCAGCACCTGCTTCCTCGTGTCGCATAAGTCCAAGTGCGCTTCATGGCAATGATGCACTTTGGCGTGAAGGTACGCAGCCGTGTTTTCATTTCTCTGCTGCACACGTTCCTGCATCCGCCTCCAACACTCTGCCGCCCAAGTCTGGCTATGGAATGTCTGCCAGAAACTTTGTTCAAAATCGTCCCACGACAAACATCTACAGACCTGTACTGGTACCAGTCCTTGGCGGCGCCGACCAGGTGCCTTTTTGCCATTTCAACCAGAAATGGCGCAGGCCACCTAATACGCGTCGCCGTCTTCCGCAGACTCTCCATCAAATATCACGCTGTTGACGCGCAACCATCACCGGCAAAGTCTGAGTTGTTTTTGCTGAAGTCACGCATTATCTGGAATGCAGTGACGTCCTCCTGGCGTGAAAACCCTGACGATTCCAGCTGCGGGAGGTGCCGGTTGATGTTACGCACTTTCATTGGCAGTTCACCACTTCTCAAATTGCGGCGATCGTAGTGCTCGCTAGCGCTTCTAATTCGTTTTAACCATTCCTAATTTCAGTCCAATCCTACTGATGAGGATGTTAGAGCATGCATGCATTTAACGCTAAACTAGATGATGGCCGCAAATATTCACAACTTAGAGAGTAAACGATATTCAGGGCTCTAAACGTAATAAACACAGGACACACTAGAATAAATAGGTAAAACGATTGATTATGTTAATTATGCAAAAAGACTTGATTAAAACTTACAATATTCAAAAACACTAAGACTAAACGCACACGCACAATCGCCCAACATGGCGCCACTCTCACAACTGCTCTGTTCACTCGCTTTTCGCGCACTATCTTGTCGCCCGCTCTCCTCGCATATCAGTACCGATTTTCCACGCTTTTCGGACTCCTTCGGCCACAAATTAGAGGTACACACACACGCACACACACACACACGCTCACGGACACAAAACGCACTCGGAAACCTCTCAGACACTCACACGAAATGGTTCTTCGCAGCGGAGGGGACGAGTTCACCTCATTAACGGCCGACGAGCGAAGGTATGACCGATGGAAAAAAAGAAGGTGAACAACAAAACAACATCCAATCATAGCCGCGTACAATATTTACAGCTGCGGTTAGCCTAATAACGTAATATACTCAATGAAATGGTGAAGGACCAATTGTTTCTTGTTATAGAAAGCAACGAAAGGCAAAAAACTTCGTACGAACGTGATACGTGCTTGCATCACTCACCACAAAGCGTCACCCTAAATTGCTGGATACCTATGACTCTCGACACCCACATTCACGCATGTGGTGTCGTGCCGACTTATCTTTGTGTATGCATGTGTAATTCGTAGCATGCTTTAGACCACGGGTGGTTATGCACGTGAAATCTTTCGAGCTTCTATGCACCCACTATGTGGGTTGAAGAGAAAATGTACAGTAACGTGTGTGCCTTTTGCAATAGGAAACCAGCTTTAAACCATGAAGTATCATAACCGCACAATGTGACGCCCGATTTCAATGTAAGACCACCGCTTTGTAGCGGTGTGCTACAAAGCGGTGGTGGAACATTGCGACCACGCATTATTAGTGCGTTAATGCACGCTGTATTGCGAAGCATGTATCAAGACGCGTGTGACTGTAAAGTAATCAACTTAGCTTCACTTTATATAAAAGCAGAGTAAGTCATTTTCAGTGTATTCCAAGCGAACACACGCTTTTGAGGTAGAACACACAGTTAGTGCGCAAACGACCCTGGTTCGACCCCACTCGGACCAAAACAACCCATCTTAAATCCCTACTCTTACCCGAGATATTCATTTTTTTATTTTATTTGTATCGTTCTCACTTTTCTGGTCACGCACAGGGTCAATTTTTCGCTTACAACTAACGAAGCCGCCACCGACACCGATGACGTAAATTCTGCGAAACGAGCTTTTCAACGCAGTCGCGTTAATAGCGTGAGATACTAATAGCGTGCGTCATGAAGCCTTTTCTCTCAGTCTAAACTTGACTTATATGAGTCGGCCATTGCCCACCCATGAGGAGTATGGCAGAAATTATTTCTTACTATAGGCACAATATCGCACAGCGACGTGCATTTTATTGAGATGAAACTGACGCCATTGTTCTAACGTGACGAGGCTACGTTGCCCCTATGAATAACTTTTGGTTTCAGGAAGGTCGACGTACATGGTAGGCCCTCGATCAATCGTATGTTCAGGGGGGTGCAGAGAAGAATATACCGACAAGCCTTTTCCTCCTACTAATTGTTTCTTTTGTAAAAGGCACGTTTTCCATGTGTTTGAAGTCATTTGCAAACAGGTATTCCATCTCTGAAAAACATTTGGCTATGGTCATGCCAACGAGATATACATCACCCAAAATGCACAAAAATTTTGCAACTCGCAATGCTTGACTTAAGGCAATCCAAAATGATGTATAGGCCACTACTTGCTAACTGCTTCACATTGACAGGAGTAAACTCTAAGGAATATTTTTGTTTTTCTCACAACATGAACAAAACTGCGAGCATCTCTATTTCAAAACCCAGCACTACTGGGTACCAGCCTCTAGACCGATGTCAGATTAGTGACCCAGTGTCCCAATGGTTAATGGGATGCTGCAGCGTTGTTTTGCTGAGAAACAGTGGGTAATTCGTTCAAACAGTTCTACAGCGTTAGAATCACGGTGTCTGTTCCATAAGTAACTATATGGGCACTTTGTGCTTTCAACGTCTTTGCTAAGCCTAAAAGACGTGAACAAACTAGTCACATGTAAGGCACAAACAATTCGAAGAGATGTACCCATAATCGACCAAGACGGAGAACACCATGTAATGACGGTTAAGTACAAGTGTTAAAGAAGCATCTTACACAGGGTGCCCCCCAAATGGAGCCGAGAATTTGAGAGTGAAAGACACTTAGGAGGCGAATTGACAGAGAGAGAGAGAGAGAGAGAGAGAGAGAGAACTCTTTATTGAAATGCAGAGAATATAGCAGGCGTGTAAACTTTGCTGACTTGCTACTCTGCGTGGGGAAGTGGATCGAGGATTGAAAGTACAAATAAGAAAAGAGAGAGAAAAAAAGACAAATTGTGAATATAAATGATAGAATAAAAAGAAATAAAGGAAAAAGCCACCTCTTTGGCCATTGAATGAGGACGTGTGATAATGGTTTTTTTTCATGGTGTCAAGCTACAGCTACAGCTTTTCTGGCTGACCGATGCTGTCCAAATACGAAAAAAAATCATAGCACGCCTCTGTAAATTGGACAGGCTAAAGTGCCCAGTACACAGTCAAGGGAGAAAGTTCTCTCGGTTATAGAATCCATGCAATGTTCATAAAGCACACGCTTTCCAGCATACGCTCTACACTCAAACAATATATGTGCCACAGATTCGATGGAGCCACAGTTTTTGCAATACGGACTCGCTGACAGACCGAAGCGGTACCGTTGGCTGTTAGCATAGGCACTGTTTAGACGTAGAAGATGGTATAGCGTTTACAGATGGCGAGGAATTTCGAATCAGAGTCTTGTTTTGAGATAAGGGTCGATTGAGTAAAGGAAGGCATAATTATGTGTCGGAAGGTTCCAGCAACTCTTATTTTCTTCAATCGCAAGTGTTTGGGCCATCTGGGTTGCATCTAATTTAGTGAAATAAGTTCGTCTGCAATTGAGGTGTCGAAACCCCTGCATGCTGCCAAATATGCTTTCTCGTTGGCGGAAATTTCACAATGAGCCGGTATTCACTGAAATGTGATACAGTTCCCTGCGGGCACAGCCAGGTGATTTAGATATGCTATGTTGAACGAAATTGGGTGGCGATTCGTTTTCTTTAGGAGGTTGAACATTATCTGTAGTGCTCCTTGGGAGCCGGTGAAAATTACCCATCAGTCTAGCGTTCCATAAGATGTAGAGGACAGCTTTTTAATGTCATGAAGTTCTGCTGCTGTCGAAGATCTGTTCCGTTGCAGTCGACAGAATAGCATTTGTCTTGTAGAAGGGATATAAAGTCCATAAGCGGAAATCTCCTGAGTGGTTGAGGCGTCACTGTAAATGTGCGAGTGCTGAGCATAGTTTTCGGCTAAGAAGAGGAGAGTAGTCTGCATCAGCGCAGCCTGTGACATTCGCCTCTTTGCCCCATTCATGTCAGGTACAGCTATTTTTATACTTAGAGGCAAAAGTGTCCAGGGAGGAAATGCTGCAGGCATTATTTTTTGTGGCTGAGTAACAGAAGAGAGTTGAAGCATTCGCACAGCTTGGCCGAACGAAGAATTGCTCTGCGTTAGGTGAACACGGTACAAGAAATGCTTTTTACCTTGTAATACATGTCGAAGATGTGTACGCATGGTTTCTTGGACAGAGATGACATCCAGTGGGAGACATCCTGCTTCCGCTACAGTTCCTAATGCTGATGTGCTCTTCGGAAGCCCTAAACTTATTCGTAGGCAGATGTTGCGTGCGGCTTCCGAATTGTCTTATTAGCTGGTTATAACCGGTGAAGCACTGGTAGACAATAGCGTAATGTTCCTTCAATGTATGCGTTCTGAAGCAGTACGATTGAGCGGCAGCTACATCCCCATCGTGTTCCAGCCATGAATTTGAAGAGTGGAGTGGCTGCTACCATTCTAGTTCGAAGTTTCTTCACTTGAGGAGACCAGGAAATATTTCTGTCGATGATGATTCTCAGTAATCTTTGAGAACATACATAGGTCAGCGGCCGTACACCGAGGAGTAGCGCATACTTGCTCATTTTCTTTTTCGTGAAAGCAATGGCTGTGCTCTTTTCTGGTGAAAGGTGCATGAGGGGTGCTAGATATGTGGAGTTGTTCTGTAAAGCTTTTTGAAGACGCTGGTTGGTGATGTAACGTGACCTTGAAGCGCTCCAGATGCAGATGTCATCAGCGTAATTCGTCATGTGCACTCCTCGAGGGAGTGTTTTCGTCATGTGTATCAGGGTAAGGTTGAAAAGGAGCAGGCGGAGCACGGCACCCTGGGGTACACCCTTCTCAACTGTATAGAAATGCGTGGGACCATTTGGAGTGCTCATATATATTTTCCACTCTTCTAGATAGTTCTCAACCCATTTGAATAGATTCCCTCCTAGGCCAAGATCTTCCATGGTTGCGAGAATGGCATGGTGAAAGACTGAATTGAAAGCTGCCTTGATGTCAACAAATACGGCTGTCGGGATTCGTCCTGCCGAGAGGTCCTTTTCAGGGGAAGAGACAAGTGTGATGACATTCTCGATAGCCGACCTGCCTTGGCGGAACCCATTCATTTCTTGCGGAAACTCGTTGCGGCTTTCTAGGAACCAGCTCAATCATTTCTGAATTAATCGCTCCATGAGTTTGCCAACGCAACTCAGTAGGGCGACAGGCCGGAAAGAGCTGTAGCTTATTGGCTGCTTACCGGGCTTCAAAATAGGCACAATTTTCGCCAGCTTCCACTCAGTGGGGACCACTCCAGACATCCACGAGGAATTATATTATTCTAGGAGTCGTAGGCGGGACTTGTGGGGTAACTTTGCAATGGCTTCATAGGTTACTTCGTCATGGCCAGGTTCTGTGCGCCTGTTTGACTTACCGAGAGCAGTGTTCAGTTCCTCAATTGTAAAAGGTATGTCTAGCGCTGGCACTGCCACCCGTGAGTTGCCAGGCTGGTTACCTGCATATGCGGTTCAAAGCGTTGAATTTTTTTATAGTAGTGCGCAATATCCTTCTGAGATCTCTTTGAGGGATTTTCGTTCGTACAGGGAGAGTGCGGCGAAAGGGTGACGCTGCTGGAGTGGCATGCGCACGCCTCTAAAAACAAGCCAAATTTTGGACACAGGTTGGCGAACATCTAGTGTTGAGCAAAAGTCACGCCATCTTTGCCAGCTACGTTTATCAAGGTAGCGCCGAATATGATGCTGTGTCCGTTGACAGGCTTGGAGGTCTTCTAAACTCTTTGTGCGCACAACTTTCCGTTCAGCTCGGCTTCGAGTAGCCCACAGTCTTTCAAAACTCCACGTCATTTGACAAAAATATGTCATTTTGGGGGAAACGTGTGTGCATTCTCTTAGGCAATGAGTCATCGTAGCAAGTAATTCATCATCCTTTGTAGCGGCAGTGATTTCCTTTCCAATCTGTCGATCTCATGACGGTTCTCTTTGATGTCATATTTACACCACCAGCTGATATTATGATTGGGTAGTGATCACTCCCACGCGTTTCCAAGTCGGTGCACCAGTCATTTCGAGCGACTGAACTTCTTACGAAGGTCACGTCGATGCTGCTGGTAGTCGTGGTGCCTCGTAGGAAGGTGATGCTGCCGTCATTTAGAGGTTCAATTTAATGTTTTGAGAGCAGCTCTTCAAGCTTAGCCCCACGAGAACAAGTGTGTGAGCTGCCCCAAATTTTTTTGTGGGCATTGAAGTCTCCACAAATGATGTGTGGGGAAGGTGTCCTTGAAATCAAGTATTCAAGCCTTTAAGCGTCGAAAGGCCTGCCTGGTTCCAGGTATGCTCCGATGAGAGTGTATTACGCTCCGAAACAGTGTATTCCTGTTTACCTATTATCGTTATGGCACACACATATTCATTGCCACAGTGGGGCGCAATGTCGATCGCGGAGGCTGGAATGTCTTTACTAAAGCCGATGAATAATCTGCTGATACCGTCCGGTCACTTTGAGTGATGAAAATAGTATCCGTTCATTCTAAAATTTGGGTCGACGCGTGATTCAGAAATGACGACAAATGGGAATCGGTACTCTCGCACCAGTCGCCGGAAGTCCAAGAGCTTCAAACGAAGGCCACGAGCGTACCACTGGAATATGGTGCATGTGCGGAAGGTTCTGTGAATGGTCAGTTCAGGTGAAGATGTCGTTGGGGAAGCTACGATTACTAGTGTGAGGGAGAATGCCCCTGCGGTGCCTAAGACGTCGACACCAATGGCACCATTGTAAGAATTGCTTCTACCTCTGGGATATTTCTTGATGAAGGACTCGCGCGGACAAGGGCTTTGAGAGCTTCGAACAGCATTGGAATCAGTATGCGGGCAAAATTTTGGTCTGTGTTTTCATGTTGTTGCCCTTCGCAGATCCCCCTGTCGTGTTTCGGTGGCTGAGACTGGTGACGATTGTACTCGACCGATGAATCTTGTGAGAAGCTTTCTGGTGGTCTTGAAAGATGGGATGTGCCAGTCGGCTTCCCACGTTTCTTTTTCGTCATATCAGTGTACGTGTCACCAGTTGCATTACGGCTTTGTGATGATCTTTCCTGGGAGAAGTCTTTCATATTCGGTAATACAACTTCTGGATTGGGTTGTAGATCATTGCGCCTCTGTGGTTTCCCTCGTGCTCGCTCCGACGAGCGTGCAAGTGTAGCAGCCTTCTTTTTAACGCACCCTCCATACGAAACAGGTTGGGGACCATCGCAGTTACTATATTTAGGTTGTGCTCTTGAGGTACACTCTTTGTGCGAATGAGAACCAGCAAAGACTTTGCAGCGCACCAGGCCATTTCAATGTCTCGATATATGACCATGCCTCTAGCATTCATAACGCTGTGTAGCTGCCCCGACGTACTCGGCCACCGGGCAGCTACAGAACCCAAGCGTAACTCGTTTAGGTAATGGTGAATCCTTGGTGAATCGCAAAACAAGTTATCGACAACGTACCTGTTTCACCTTGCCGCCATCTTGGGGTGTTTAGGTGATAAGTCATCCTGCTGACGCGACGCCCTGATCACGCAGATAGTCTTGTAAGTCTTCATTTGAGTAACTCAGAAGAACATCTTGTGTTTTTCCGTAGTTCGCTGTGTAAGAGTATGGTACCAGGGCTTACACTGGTACCTTTGCTAATTCAGTTACAGTTAGTAGACGGTTGGCGGCCGGCAGGGTCGACACCATCAGGCTTCCGCCTTTGTCGAGGCGATGGTAAAGAGCCTTCTCTTGAGCCGACGCTTACAACGACTGATGCGACAATGTTAGGGTTGACTTTCCATGTGCTTCCTCCATCCGTGGAAGACGTGAAGACAACAGGGACGCCAGTACCACATTTTTTTCTTGTAGCATCGAACTGTGAAGAATGCCTGGTCCATATTCTCTGCGATTTCATCTGAAGTATCGGAGCCATCTTGTTCGTCCCGTAGTCTCTTGTTCACAGGGCCATGGTCTGTAGTTCCGTCTACAGAGGCTCCAGGAGTCGTAGTTTCCGCCGCTGCCATAGATGCGGCATCTAGTGCATCTGGCGGCGATGTTCCGGGCCGTAGCGGGTAAGGCACAGGCCGTCTAGAAGTCTGTTTGACGTGCTTTTCTGGATGGGCGGGGACCTTCAGGTCGTCCCGGTGTGAGTACGAAGCAAAAACAAGCAATAAAAACTGTTAGTCTGGGAAAAATAGCTAAAACTTACGAACTGATCTAACACAGGCAGTGCTTCAAAACATCGTCGTCGTCCCGCAGTCACGAATTGAACCAAACGCATGCTACTGGCACTAACCTGTGTGGCTCAGGCTATTTTTTATTTCTTCCCGTACTAAATAATTAATAATTTCTAATTATCATTTTTATTACGAGCTCAAAATCCAAAATATTAACAATGAGGTGTAGATTACTTTCAGAAACCACCAACTAAATTTTTTCCTGTACGATACGTCTCGCGCTGTTATTTTTTCCATGTTGTAATGAAAGTCCGCGAAACGTAAAAAGAAGTCGTGTGATGGACCGCGATCGCACTGCTATAGGGCTGCTATAGGCTTTCTACATTGAGCTCGTAAAGTCCATCTGTTGTTAACAATGCCGTTTTTTCGTCGTTGTCCTCATGCATCAGTATCTGCCAGTATCCGGAACATGGATGGATGCTCGATAAGTGCTGGACCCCCTGTAGCGAATTCAAGGCATCGTCCATACGTGGAATAGGGTCTACACCCTTGTACCTAATCTTTTTAGCGCCCAGTAACCTACGCAGAACTGCACAGAACAGTCCTTTTTTTTAACTAAGACGACAGGTGATGACCCAGAACTAGTGCATAGGCGTATGATCTTCCGTCTCAACATATTGTAAATAGTTTTTTTTTGATGGCCTTCCATTCGGCTACAGATACGCGATATGCTCGGTGAAAAACGATGGAGGTACCATCGATCTCTATTCAGTGCATGGTGACACGCGTCTGTCCTAATATAAAAGAATGGACGTTAAACTAAGTTTCGAGCTTGGTCACTAAGGCGAGCCACTGTTGTGCTTTTGGAGGCGTCAGGTTAGAGCTGATGGTGGTTTTGAAGGCGGCAATAGACGCGGAACTTTGAACAGAGGGATCTTCATGGGAATCCTCTTGAAGAGCAACCACAGAGAATGGCTTCGATGTAGTACTGCAAGCCAACGTAATGCTCTTCGAAACCAGAATATTTTCTGACGTCGGCTTTCTTCACAAATCAGTACGAAGACATTGGTGAAACAAACGAGCCCTGATGCGAACTCTCTACTTCTGGTGACTGAGTATGCAGATGGTTGTGCGAGCATATCGCCACGACTAATGCCGTCAGACATAATTGTAATTATTTACTGATTGCGCGGAGTTAGCTAAGTGTCTTCTGCAGCAAAAAAAAGAATGATGCGTCATCGTCATGAATTGAATAGTCAGTATCGTTCATGTGTAGAACGTGTTGCTGGCAGCATATGGAGACAGAAGTCGTTGAAATAAATTCCCACCTTGATGGGAGCTACTCCGCACAAGATGTAAGCAGTGCGAATTGTATATAATGCAGATTTCCACTGATTTACACATGAACAGTGCACCTGGCGGAAGGTTGAAGAGCATCCCTTTGAGCAGCGAGCAATGTGGGTTCATCGTAAGGCATAGTAACATTAAGGCGGCTTTTACTCTGAAGGCTGCAAATTTCAGTTTTCCGGGAGGCGGTTGGTGAACTGAGAGGCTGGTCATGGGGGCGACGTAAAGAAGCGAAGAGGGGATGGCGACCAATGCCGATCAACACGGTAGCGAGCAGCCACTTCAGGCGTTGATGGTGGAGAGGAAGAGCTACCGCAAAGTGTGGCGTAAGGACGGCGCTGGCGAGTGGTCTCAGTAGTGAAGTCGTCCCGTTCGTAAGTGTGCAAACTATGACACTCGCCTTGCTAGCGCTTGCGACAGACACACGTGATGTGCCCACAATATGCACAATAGTAAGATGTTGGTATCGATGGGCGCCATGGTGGATAGTAAAGTTGGTTGCGAGCGTTTGGACCCATGCAAGCTTGGTGTGCTGGCGTCCGTACGAACCATGAAAGCTATTTCGGTGGGCTGGAAGCTAGAGACGCCAAGTGCACTAGCGTAGGCATCAGTGGCATCGATAGAACGATTTCTGGAGTAATTGTGGTAACTTACGCATAACTTAGTAGGGTCCTAGGGAGCGGAGGGTTTGTGTATGTTGCACCAGCATTAGCCACCAACTTCTCCTTAACGACGTCACGCAAATTGGTACCGGAGGTATTAGACGAAAAGATTGTGCTCAAAAACTAAAAAACAACCATTCTATCGGAATAATTGAACGGATTGTGGCTCGAAACGAGGAGTCGGCAGTAGGGTTGTCGGTGATGGCTGCAAGAAGGTTGTCCGGCTGCAGCCGTGTGGATTCCAGCTAAACCAGGTGCTGGCACATAATTAGAATGTCAATGAGTGTAGAGGGGCATAGCGCCGTCACGTCCACTGGATCAAAAGATATTATTTGATATACTTGAAACGACTCCGGAACCATTGATATTGATGCGGGACTTCACCACCCAACATTCACTGTGGGGAAGCATCAGGAAAATTTGAAAAGGCACAAACCTAGTTGATCTCGCATCAAAGTACGGGCATGAGGTGCTGAACGACGGCAGCCCTACTTATCTCCGAGAAGGCACTTATAGCAGTTGCCTGGATTTGACATTAGTGTCACATAACATAATCCCGAAAGTCCAATGGTTCACAGATATTGAAACCCACGGCAGCAACCATATCCCCACGTAGGAGACCGTCAGAGGTCTGGACAATTCTTCTTCCCCTGGACACTCAAGACATATTGACTGGAAAGAGTATGAGATATCATTGGAGAGCAAGTGCATGCACGAACCGCCGGAATTAATTGAAGAAGTGATTTGTTGTGCGATGGAGACATCCACAAAAATATGTTCGAAAGAATCGAGACGTACCGCACGTGACCAATAGTTGGAACAACTTTGAGCAGTCTGCCGACGTGCGGAAAGACGATACAGACGCACAAAATCTACCTATGACCTCAGAGAATACAGACGCATTCAGAAGAAAATCCAGCGTCGAATGCACAAACTCCAGGAGCAACGATGAAAGAGTTTTTGTGACTCACTAGACCCTCGAAGGCCTTTTTCTCCCGTGTGGAGGACTCTTCGAGGTATTCACTCACACCCTCAACGGTGTCATCTATTCGCCGCTACGGCGCTACATCAACGTCGCTCACAGCTTGATGTTTCTGGTGAATCTTGTGCAAACATCGCTGGTGACTTCTCTATACCGATCGACTTATTGCCACAGGGCATTCCAGTAACACAAGATCAGCAAATGGAGGTTGCATTTACTATGGAAGAACTTCATGCGGCATTGAACACATGCAGACGCTCATCGTCCCCAGGTCCAAATAAAGTGACCTATACTGCCCTACGTCACCTAGGCCCGCAGGCCCAGCGCTAACTCCTGGACATTTTCAATAAGTCTTTGCAGGATGGAATGGTGCCTGATGAGTGGAAGTGCAGTCGCCTGGGGCCTTTGTTGAAGCCCGGTAAGTCTTCATTGGATTTGGCATCATACCGGCCCTCAGCACTTGCAAGCTGCGTCGGCAAAGCCGTTGGGAGGATGCTGCTTACACGCATGGATTGGTACCTGGAACGTTACAACATCTATCCTGATTCTATGGCTGGCTTTCGACGTGGTCGGTCCTCAGTTGATAGCATCATTGACTTAGTGACCTCTGTTCAGCAACACAAGGCTAAGAAGCGGCTGTCGGTAGCTCTGTTATTAGACGTGAAAGGTGCCTATGACAACGCCACCAACGAAGCTATTCTCAATGCTCTTGAAGGAGCTGAACTTGAAGGTCGTGTCTTTTGATGGGTAAGAAGTTACCTGACAAAGAGATCCATGTTCGTTCTAACTGAAGATGGGCCTACGAATAAGCATTTCACAAGTCGTGGGTTGCCATAAGGCGGCGTTTTGAGTACGACTCTTTTCAACCTGGTTCTGGTGGGGCTCACCGAAACGCTGCCACTGATTGCTTATATATCTCTCTATGCTTATGATATCTGCATTTGGGCATCCGGTGTGACACAGCCTCGAGTGCGCGCAAGGATACAGAAAGCGGCAACAATGACATCAGCCTACCTTTGCCAGCAAGGTTTGACTATCGCCACAGCAAAATGCGCAGCGGTGGCGTTTACACGCAAACCGATGTCTTTTTACCCATTGTGCATCGATGGCAGTGCAATCGCGTATAAGAGCAGTCATAAATTGTTAGGTGTCATCGTAGATAGTGACCTAACCTGGAGACCGCATGTCGCATACCTGAAGAAAAAGCTTATTGGCATTGAGGATGTATGCTAGTACAGCGCCGGAAATTCATGGGGCCCATCCGTGCACTCCTGATTGCAGCTCGATATAGCCCTCTTTCGCGGAATTCTCCGGTACAGTCTTCCTGTCCTGTCATACACGTGCAAAACTAACATCCGTGCACTACAGAGCGTACAAGCCCAAGCACTTCGGACATGTCTTGGCCTTCCAAAGGGCTCATCGACAGGGGTAACTGTTGTTGTCGCACAAGAACAGCTGTTCAGAACGCATATCATTGTCGAGACGCTGAGAGCGCACATTCGGCGTTTATCCCGGCTACCGTCACATCATTTAGCGTCTTTGACAGCGCGGAGGCCCCATTTTTTGTTCTGTGGTATTGTGACAAAACATCAGGACATATTGTCACAGTACAACGCGAACAAAGCACTAGTACGCCTTGAGGCAGCGAAAGCAGCGTGTTTTGAACAGCTAAGCCGCAAGATTGTCCTCTTTGTTGTTGAGTCAAGCCAGAGGCCCACTACATGGTGTCTGCTAAATCCCCACATCATCGTTGTCGTTCACACGCAGTCTCGGGTCATTTGCCTCCCTCTCAAAGAGCATCAACCCGATGCGAAGTCAGTCTCACGCAATCACTCACTGACGTAAGGCTTCATGCGCACTACGTGAACGAGTTCAGGATGGGGCTGGCGACGATTGGTACTACACGAACTGTCGGGAAGAACTTCGTAAGTAACCTCACTCAGTTGTCGCAGTACTCGGTAAGGCCCAAAGTATCTTCTTAAAAGCTTTTCGGAAAGTCCTCGTTTTCGTACGGGCGTCCAAACCCATACATTTTCGCCAGTTTGATAGACGACTGTTCTGCGGTGAGCATTATAGCGGCCTGCATTGTACTCTTGTTGCTGGCGGATACGTAAAGGTGCAAGTTGCCTAGCTTCTTCCGCGCATTCCGTAAACGTGTTCGCGTACGGGTCGATGTCGTCACCTTCGTGCGGTAGCATCGCATCTAACATAGTTCGTACTTCTCGTCCATGAACGAGGCTGAACGGGGTCAGGCGCGTCGTTTCTTGCTTTGCCGTATTGTACGCAAACGTTATGTACGGCAAGATTTCATCCCATTTTTTGTGTTCAACGTCTACGTACGTCAAAAGCATGTCTTCAATTGTTTTGTTTAGACGCTCTGTCAGCCCATTCGTTTGTGGGTGGTAGGCGGTGGTCTTACGATGCACTGTTCCACTCAGCACGAGGACGTGATCCAAAAGAGCTGCCATAAATGCGGCTCCTCTGTCTGTGATCACGACGGTTGGTGCACCATGCCTCAGTACAATGTTCTCGATGAAAAATCTTGCCACCTCTGCTGCTGTACCTCTCTGGATAGCCTTTGTCTCAGCATAACGGGTCAAATAATCCGTCGCGACGATAACCTAGCGGTTCCCTGCAGTAGAAGTAGGCAGTAGGCCCAAAATGTCCATGCCGATCTGGTAGAATGGAGCTGTTGGGACCTGTACGGGTTGCAAGAGGCCAGCTGGTTTAGTCGGTGGTGACTTGCGTCGCTGGCAGTCGAGACAGGTACGAACGTGGTGCTTCACGGCTGTGGTTAGTCTCGGCCAGTAATACTTTTGCTGTATTCTGGCCAACGTTCTCGTGTAACCCAAATGGCCAGAGCTCACCTCGTTGTGGCATGCTTTGAGTACTTCGGTACGAAGGGTTGCTGGGATGACGAGCAGATAGGCGGATCCCGTCGGCGAAAAGTTTTTTTTGTAGAGTACTCCGTCCCGTAAACAAAATGAGGACAACACTCTTGCGAAAACTCTTGGCGCCTTCTGAGATCTGCCATTCAAGTAGTTAATTAGGCCAAGCAACTCAGCGTCGTCACGTTATTGCTGCGCAATGGCGGTCGTGTCGAGGACACCGAGAAATGCCATTTCTTCCTCTTCAGGTAGGGTTGCCGACTCAATGGGTGAACGGGACAGACAGTCGGCGTCCATATGTCGCTTGCCTGACTTGTGTACGACTACAATATCAAATTCTTGCAGCCTGAGACTCCAACGCGCTAATCGCCCGGTAGGGTCTTTTAGACTTGTTAACCAGCACAATGAGTGGTGGATCGCTAATTACTTTGAAGGAGCGGCCATATAAATACGGGCGAAATTTCATTACTGCCCATACTACGGCGAGGCATTCTTTCTCTGTTGTTGAATAGTTAGCCTCTGCGCGTGTTAGCGTTCGGCTTGCGTAGGCGATCACTCTTTCTGTGTCCTCTTGCCGTTGCACAAGCACAGCTCCCAGACCAACATTGCTCGCGTCTGTGTGAAGCATCGTCGGGGCTTCTTCATCAAAGTGGGCAAGCACTGGAGGCGTTTGAAGACGTTGACGCAGGTCATTAAAGGCAGCCTCCTGTTTTTCGTTCCACTCAAAGGCGACGTCGTCTCTTGTGAGACGAGTTAGTGGCGACGCGATGCGGGCAAAGTCTGCGATAAATCGGCGATAATAGGCACAAAGACCCAGGAAGCGTCTGACAGCCTTCTTATTGGAGGGTACTGGGAACCGTGCGACAGCGGCAATTTTTCCAGGATCGGGTCGGATGCCTGCGTTACTGACGACGTGACCGAGAAACTGAAGTTCGTGGAAACAGAAATGACACTTTTCCGGTTTCAATGTTAGGCCCGCAGACCGTAGGGCACGTAAAACAACTTCCAGCCTTTGGAGATGCTCGTCAAAAGTCGTTGAAAATACTACAACGTCGTCCAGATAGACTAGGCACGTCTTCCACTTCAATCCCGAAAGTACCGTGTCCATAAGCTTTTGAAATGTCGCGGGCGCGGAGTACAAACCGAAAGGCAAGACTTTAAATTCGTATAAACTATCTGGCGTCACAAAAGCGGTTTTCTCTCGGTCTCTTGGGCCTACCTCGATCTGCCAGTATCCACTCCTCAAGACCATGGAAGAAAAATAGCGAGTGTGCCGAAGTCTGCCAAGGGAGTCATCAATACGTGGGAGCGGGTACACATCTTTTTTGGTCACCCGATTCAGCTTCCTGTAGTCCACGCAAAAACGCAGCGTGCCGTCCTTTTTCTTTACTAGCACTACAGGCGATGCCCAGGGGCTCTGTGACGGTTGAATTACATCATCTTCAAGCATTTTCGCGACTTGTTGTTGTATGGCTTCGCGTTCCTTTAAAGCTACACGATAAGAGTTCTGGTGAATAGGTCTCGCCGTGTCCTCGGTGATTATTCGATGCTTTGTCAAAGGTGTTCGACCAACTCGTGAGGTCGATGAAAAGTAGTCGTGAAATTCGGCTAGTAGCTGAAGAAGTCTCTGTCGGTCATCCTCTGACAGAGTGGGACTAACATCGAGAACGGGTTCTGGTTCTTGATTAGGCACTTCGTCTAATACCGATAAACATAAACTGCCTCGCATGTCATCGATATTGTCGTAAGAAGCGATAGCTGCGACCTTCGGAAGGTGCCGGCGCTCAGTACTGAAGTTGGTCAAAAGTAAATTCGTGCGCCCACCAGTGAGACGGACGAAACCTCGTGCGACCGAAATGCCATGGCTAAATAGCAGCGAGCCAATTTGGTCGGCAATGCCTTCGCCATCAAACGCTTCGTGCCCTTCCACCGAAACAAGAGTGCATGACCGTGGCGGGACGACCACATCATCATAAATTATACGTAAAGTGTTGCGTATTGCGTCTGAACAGTCAACCAAACCAGGGCTGTTGCGGAACGTAATTGAACGGTCCGGGATGTTGATGACGGCACTATATTCTCTTAAGAGGTCCATCCCTATGATCAGGGCCTTGCAACATGAGGTGAGGATGACAAACGTCGCCACGAAAGAAGAGCCGCCGATGCCGAGTCTCACTGTACACCTTCCGACAGGCATCAACAGCTGGCCGCCTGCTGTCCTCAGGTGATGTCTCGTCCACGTAATCTTCACTTTCTTTGGGCGCACGGCAAGGTTTTCACTTATGATAGAAAAGTCGGCACCGGTGTCAACTAAGGCTGTTACTTGCTGTCCGTCTACAAAAACGGTAAGATCTGTGGTCACAGTTTCGTCAACGTTACAACTAGTCGGCTTTACGGCATCCTGTGGTAAGAGTAACGGGGGCCTTTTTTCGTCGCCTTGGCGGCCTGCAACCTCACCCTCGGAGGTCGCCGCCTTCAGTTTCCCCGGCGTTGACTTGGTGACCTCCTTCCGCTGGCGTCGGCTGTAGAGCGGTGGCGCGACGAGGGCGATTATGCCGGAGACGGAGAACGTGGTCGACGTCCCAAACCTGGCTGGTAATTAGGGTCACTGTCGTCATTGTTGGCACGGCGGTTGTCAAAATGTAACCGAGACAAAGAAGGTCGTTGAGAATCAGCGTCCCGGCGTGGTGGGTAGTCGTCGTTGGGGCGTCGATCGTCAGACCATTGCCGAAGAGGTCGAAACGTGTCGACGCGGTGCCACCAATGACGAGAAATGTGGCCGACACATCCGCAGGTAAAACAAAGTGGACGTCTATTCACGGTGCGCCAGACGTCTGTTTTACGAAGCTGAGGACGCCGCAACGGCTCGTAATGTTGTAAATGCCGTGTCTCGTTGGGAGACGGCTCTTCGTACGGCAGCATTTCGTACGGTGGCACGACGGAAGGGCACCGCGGTGTCTGTTCTTGCGGTGGCGACCAAGGAACGGCTGTCGATGGCTGGCGGAACGACGGCGGAACGGGCGGCGGGCGGCGAAGCGCGGCTGCGTAGCTCATGGGTCACTGATCGTGAGTAGGTTCAGCTGCCGAAAACGGTTGGCGCATTTCTTCGCGGACGACTTCAGCGACAGACGCCGTGGGTGGTTCCGTGACCAGAGTCCGCAGCTTCAGCAGCTCTTCGCGAACAATCTCTCGTATTAAATCGCGTAACGAGCTGTCATTATCAGATGTCGTAGCGGCGAGTTGAATGTGGGTGCTGCTGGACAAGCGATCGTATTGTCGGCATCATAGGTGAAGCGCCCGCTCGATAGCCGTAGCTTCTTGATGAAGTCTGTCATGGTGTCACACTGGTCCCGTTAAGTAGGGAGGCAGTCGCCGGGCTAATTCCAAGGGCCGAAGTATCAGCCCCCCCGAACCGCACCACGAAAGCGTGGACAATTAAAAGTGGTCCTTTTTTTGCCGCGCCAGCGGACGCCGGCTGTGGCCCAAAGAACAAGTCAGAGCCGAGAGTTGATAAACAAACAAATTATATTCTCAATAATGGCAGATCGAAAACAATACACAAGAATGCACACTCCACAATAGCTGCATACAATATGTCACCAATCAAACCAATCAAACAACGTACTACACAGTACAATTAGCCACACTCGAAACAACGGACACAGACAAAAATACATACTACAATGCAGTCACATGCATTGAACAACCAAGACACTTAAAGACTAAAGAGATAGAAAACCTATTCAGTGCAAAGTTCTTGGAACAAAAGTCTGGATAATACTCTTCCGAGAATCACTCACTCAAAGTCCAGCGTTGTTGTCATTCCGCAGCCCCCTGAAGTTTCTCTTCCAGGAAACCTCGGCGAAGTTTCTCTTCCAGGAAACCTCGCGTCTTCAATTGGCCACTCTTCAAGCTTCAAACTTCTTCGCCGGAAACACGTCGGCTTCACACACGCAGCTGTTGCCACGCGTCTTCGCTCAATAGCGGTAAACACACACTCTTGCCTGTAGCTCGAGCCTTCACCCGTCAGGTGGAAATTCTCTTCTTCTTCTCCTGCTTTGTCGCTGCGGACAAAACCTTCGCCGACTACACGGCGGAATCCCTACGCGCTCTGGCGCTAACTTCCGTCGTCTCCTGCTCTCTCGTCTCGGCCGCTCGATTAAATACCTTCCGCGCGACATTCCAGAACGTTCTCGTCATTTTGTCGGCGCGATACGCAGCGAAGGCTGGGGAGAGGGCGAGACGGTTGGAATGCCCTCCGCGGCGGATGACTCAACTCGGTATGACCACGCCCCTTTGCTTCTAGAAAAATCCAGTGCTTGCTCGGCCGCCGTTGTGGGGGGAGGAGGTTCGTCGGCGAAGCCACGCGTCCGAGAGGAGAGGCTCGCGCGCCCGGGGAGCCTTTAGATGTTTGTTTTTTTTTGTTTCTTTTTCTTTCTTTTTCGTTGACCTCGCGGCGTCACTCCAGTGGTTCGTCGCGAGAATTTGGCGGCGCGCCCTTTTTGAGCGCTCGTTCTGTGACACTGCCCCCACTTTAGGAATATTATTTCATAATATTCAAAAGCACACAAACGAGCGCGAACAGTCCCCACACTCTCAAAGACTGTAACATAGTCCGTCACTCATGACACGTCACATTCATAATATATCACTCAATACGATTGGACATTACAATTCAATCTCACACACATGAAATATAACTGCAGGTACATGAGTACAACGCTTCATCACACATTCCAAACAATACAAACGTACAAGGTTCTGTCTTTACAACAATTATACAACACTATACATCACAGCACAAACACTTCGACACTTGTGACACAGGATAACACAACATTAACACAACATATGGCACTCAGCACTGCCAAACTCATTCTGATTCGACGTAGACGCCTATCCGGTGCATTCCGAGCGGCGCTTGCGCCCTTTCTCGCGGTGCTCGCTCGATCTCTTCTTGTGTTTCCACGTTCTTTTTCGGCGAGCCCTTTCCAACGACGATATCTGAGGCGGCGTCTCAGCCATCGTTGTCACTTCCGACACCGTTAACGGGTCATAACGTTCAACGGGTCCTATCTGTTTATTTACCAGCTCGTTCATGTCATGGCATTGGGCTTGTCTGGCCAACTGCGTCACCATTACGCTGTCGGTCGGTTGGGGTCGTGCCGACGTACGTCCAGCTGCCCAGCACGTGAACTTATTCGACACGATCGTCTTCTCCTTCGCTGTCTCTTGCGCCGCGGCTTCACCTTGGGCTCTAGTGGGATCCGTCACGGGATGCTCCTCCACTGTATCTCGCGGTCGCTGGGTTGGCGAGGGCTCTATCTTAGGGTCTTCTCCCAAACCTTCCGGATCATTCGGTCCTCGCGCCCCGGCGATGTTTCCGATGACAAGGTCGTAAAGGGGGGACGTCATGCATAAAGCAGTAACCTTCCCGCTGAAGTACGGGGTGTCAACCTCAATCTCTGCTTCGGGAAGCATCCCAACCGTACGGTCAGTTAGGCAACCCGGTTACGTTCTGCCTGTCAACTAACTTTCCCGTACCAAATTTCTCCGCACGATAACCGTGGAGCTACCGGTATCTCTTAGAACCATAATCTTCTTGCCCGCAACCTTTTCAGGCAGCGTTGGCATTCCCTTCGTAACACCGGTTGGCTGTTTTGACATTACAGCTCCCACAATAGGAATTTCTCCCCTTTTTTCAACTCTACAAATCCGTCGGTGACGGCGTTATCATCGGATGTCGGTGCTGCTAGCACACAGGATACCTGGTGAGTTTGGCTCGCTCCGTTTCGACATGCGTCTGCTTTGTGCCCAGTCTGAGCACACTTAAAACATTTTACTGCCGTAGGGCTCGTAAAAATCGATCGAGAGTTTTTCGCGCGATGACCCACTCGGTTGCACAGAAAACATCGCGGAATGCTCTCTGGTGCACGCTTCTTTTCTTGGGGAGCCAATTTCTTGGAACCATAGGAACAATCCTTCTTGACCTTGGCCAAATTAGTTCCACCTTGCGCTTCCAAGAATTAATCAGCCAATTCAAGCATTCCTTCAAGTGACTCAGCCTTCCTCTCTTTCAAGTACAGCGACAGGCTTGGGTGGCAACTAGTAAGAAATTGTTCTCTAATTAGGAGCTCTCTAAGCTCATCGTACTCCTGCGCTGTCCCTGAAAGTTCAATCCATCTGTCGAAATAATGGCAAAGTCGGGCGGCATACTGCGTAGCCGTCTTACCATCAGCTGGTTTTCCTGTCCGAAATCTGTCCCGGAATCCTTCTACAGTAAATCTAAATCGCTTCAGTAAAGCAGTTTTCACCTTTGCATAGTTGGCTCCATCGGTCGGCGTCAGCCTACCGTACCCACTGAGCACTTCACCACTTAAGCAAGTACTCAAAGCAGTTGCCCATTGATGTTCCGGCCAATTCTGGCTCCTTGCAATCGTCTCAAATCTGTGAAGGTACGCGTCAAGGTCGTCCTTCTTTTCAGCAAACGCTACGAGCAGCTTGCTTGGGTTCAAGTGGAAGCCATGATCTTCCCGTTCGCTGCTTTTAACTATAGCTTGGACGGGAGTTTCGCTTCGCTGTTGCAAACGGAGCCGCTCGAGTTCAATCTCGTGCTGCCGCTGCCGTTCCCTTTCAGCCACCTCCGCTTCTCTTTCTTCTCTCGCCCTTTCGGCTGCCAATTTTTCTCTCTCCAACTTCAACTTCAATTGTTGCTCTCTTTCTTCCTTTGTCCTTTCAGCTGCCAACTTTTCTCTCTCCAGCTTCAACTTCAATTGCTGCTCTCTATCTTCTCTCGCTCTCTCAGCTGCCAACCTCTCTCTCTCCAACTCAGCTTCTTTTTCCGCTTTAGCTCTTTCGACCGCCAACCTTTCTTTTTCCAGCTCAGCTGCCTTTTCTTCTTTGGCTCTCTCTTTTTCTTCTTTTTCCTTCTGGGTGACCCACTTCCGTAGTTCGACGCCAGAAAGACCCATCTTCTCACCAAGAGCAACTAACTTTTCGAGATCCATTGTATCTCGCAAATAAGACCTTGCCGCGTGCAAAAAGTATCTGCCTAAATCAGTCTATCGGAACACTCCCCTGCACTCATTAACGAGAACACTGAACAACACACAAAATCGTTCCGATAGCACTATCAAGAACTCGAGGCTCTTTCTCACTACTTTGGGCACACTGTGCACCAAAAGGTCCTGTGTCGCGCACGCCAGATTAATTGTCACACTGGTCCCGTTAATTAGGGAGGCAATCGACGGGCTAATTCCAAGGGCCGAAGTATCGGCCCCCCGAACCGCACCACAAAAGCGTGGGCAATTTAGAAGTGGTCCTTTTTTGGCGCACCAGCGGACGCCGGCTGTGGCCCAAAGAACAAGTCAGAGCCGAGAGTTGATAAACAAACAAATTATATTCTCAATAATGGCAGATCGAAAACAATACACAAGAATGCACACTCCACAATAGTTGCATACAATATATCACCAATCAAACCAATCAAACAACGTACTACACAGGACAATCAGCCACACTCGAAACAACAGACACAGACAACAATACACACTACAATGCAGTCGCATGCATTGAACAACCAAGACACTTAAAGACTAAAGAGATAGAAAACCTATTCAGTCCAAAGTTCTTGGAACAAAAGTCTGGATGATACTCTTCCGCGAATCACTCACTCAAAGTCCAGCGTTGTTGTCGTCCCGCAGCCCCCTGAAGTTTCTCTTCCAGGAAACCTCGCCGAAGATTCTCTTCCAGGAAACCTCGCGTCTTCAATTGGCCACTCTCCAAGCTTCGAACTTCTTCGCCGGAAACACGTCGGCTTTACACACGCAGCTGTTGCCACGCGTCTTCGCTCAATAGCGGTAAACACACACTCTTGCCTGTAGCTCGAGCCTTCACCCGTCAGGTGTAAATCCTCTTCTTCTTCTCCTGCTTTGTCGCTACGGACAAAACCTTCGCCGACTACACGGCAGAATCCCTACGCGCTCTGGCGCTAACTTCCGTCTTCTTCTGCTCTCTCGTCTCGGCCGCTCGATTAAATGCCTTCCGCGCGACTTTCAAGAACGTTCTCGTCATTTCGTCGGCGCGATACGCAGCGAAGGCTGGGGAGAGGGCGAGACGGTTGGAATGCCCTCCGCGGCGGATGACTCAACTCGGTATGACCCCGCCCCTTTCCTTCTAGAAAAATCCAGTGCTTGCTCGGCCACCGTTGTGGGGTGAGGAGGTTCGTCGGCGAAGCCATGCGTCCGAGAGGAGAGGCTCACGCACCCGGGGAGCCTTTAGATGTTTGTTTTCTTTTTCTTTCTTTTTCGTTGACCTCGCGGCGTCACTCTGGCGGTTCGTCGCGAGAATTTGGCGGCGCGCCCTTTTTGAGCGCTCGTTCTGTGACACATGGTGCTTGGCGGGTTCCGCAAAAGTCCGGCGAACAATTGCTCTTTAACGCCACGCATGAGGTAGCGTAACTTTTTGTCGTCGGTTATGTGCGGGTCAGCTTTACGGAAAAGACGGGCCATGTCCTCAGCGAACATTGCGACCGTTTCATTAATTTTCTGAACCGTAGCTCGAGCATATGTTGCGCACGTTCACGCCGGTCAACATCGGCAAATGTGTCAATCATCCCTTTTTAAAGTCACTCCATGTTGACAAACTGCCTTCTCTTTTCTCGTACCAAGTACGAGCACTGTCGCCGAGATAGAAATAGGCGCGGGAAAGCCTTTGTTGAAGAGACCACTGGTTGGTGTTGGCGACACGTTCATAGTGAGCAAGCTAGTCTTTGACGTCTTCATGTGCTCCTCCACCAAAGCGATCAGGCACCAGCGGTGAAAAAAGGTTACCTGAGATGGGGTTGGTGGACTGCTGTCTCGTAGTAACTGTTGTGGACTGGCGGTGGCCATTGGTAGATGTGAGCGCTGCCTTGTAGAGTGTTCCTGCGAGGGGGTGAACTCTGGAGGGAGGCTTCGCAAGCAACGACTGAAGCGATGCACGTGAGTTTTGACAAGTGCTTCTGGACTGGATGAACGGCTCCCCGTGGAAGTGTGGAGCATCAGGTGGTGTCGCGGGCCAGCACCTCCACCAGTGTCGCAGTACAACGCGAACAAAGCACTAGTACGCCTTGAGGCAGCGAAAGCAGCGTGTTTTGAACAACTAAGCCGCAAGATTGTCGTCTTTGTTGTTGAGTCAAGCCAGAGGCCCACTGCATGGTGTCTGCTAAATCCCCACATCATCGTTGTCGTTCACACGCAGTCTCGGGTCAATATTACCATCTGGCTTCAAACTTGCGATCACCTCCAGCAGCTACGTTATGGAGTCTATGTCGACCTGACGAGCGCTTATCAGTTCCTGGAGTCGTTGAGAAGGCACGCAAGTCACCGCTAGCCCTGAACTTGCTCCGGCTAAGCAAGTGTTATGGGGCCTGAGACGTAACCTCCACTGTGCCTCTCCCAAAGTTAAAATTTTAGCTTATAAAACTTTGCTAAGACCCATAATCGAAAATGCTAAAGTAGTGCGGGATCCCTATACCTAAACTAACTGTTTGAAACTCTACAGAATACAGCGACTCAGTTCTAGGTTTATATTTATTAAATACCGTCGTTTCCATTCACCTACAAAATTATGCAAACTTGCAGAGCTCTTACCTCTACAAAACGCACGGAATATGAAAGGCTGAAATTCTTTTTCTTAATAGTTCATAATCACGTTAAAATAAGCTATGACAGGTACTTTGAAATCAAAACACGATAAACTATAATTCACAGACACAATATGTATATACCGTCCCCCAAAGTTCATAATGACTCTTACAGGTACAGCTTCTTCCCCAGGGTGATTCAGCAGTATAATTCATTACCAGATTCAGTTGTGAAAATCAAATCGCTTACTGCCTTTTTAGAAGCAATAAAACATATTGTGCACTCTGATACGATGCGGTAGGATTGTGAATATGTGTGAATTACGTGCTTTGTAACTAGGCTAAATATTTATTATGTTTTATTATGCGCAAAATATGATGTGTATTTTGGCAGTGATGCTCTCTTTTCTTATTTTTCACTAACTTCTCTGTTTATACTATATGCTTAGCCATTATGATATATTTGTTGTATGTGCTCTGAAATGATGTGTTCCAGTAGTGAAGGTTCCTTTTCCTATGTTTATCTTCTGCACATTTCTGTTTTATTGTAGTCAACTCCACTCCTGTAATAGCACGCAAAGGGCTGACAGTATTAATATATCAAATGAAATGAAATGAATCAATTGAATTTGCGTTTGTTGGACGAAAGGTACTTCGACCGCACACATGTTTACACCGATGGCTCCACTAATTTCAACAGCTCTACAGGAGCAGTGGTTGTTTCATCTGATAATGTGTCACTTCGATACGAGTTATCTTACAACATGACGTCGACAGCAGCAGAGCTCGCAGCGCTTCCAAGTGCAGTAAAGTACATTCTTCGGCAGCAACCTAAACAATGGGCCATCTTTTCCGACTCGAGGTCAGCCTTACAGACACGACGGTCTGTTATGCAGCACAGGTTGGACGAACAATTAGTATATCAGATAAGACACGACTACCAGGAAGTGCTCAAGGAAGGTCACGATATTGTATTTCAGTGGTTGCCGAGTCATTGCGGAATTGTCGGAAATGACCGCGCGCATGAAGCTGCTCGATCGGCTCATGACCAAGACCTGCATAGGCCCATACCACTCTTGAGAACAGACGCTGCAAGCCGACTACAATCAGTTTCTCGCCGTATAACTCTCCTACAATGAAATACACCGGGTTTCTCCTACACGCACCTGTATTCTATCGACACAAACTTGCAACGTAGTTTGCCATCCGGGCTCCCACGATGCGCTGAAACTTTACTGTGTCGCATGAGGTTGCGCGTGGCTTTTACGAATGTGTACTCTCGTCTCCTTAGAATGGCGAGCACTTCGGCATGCAACATCTGCGCCAGCAAGGAAACGCTTGAGCACATTCTATGTAATTGCCCAGCATACCAGACTGAACGACGTATTATGGAAGCCAAGCTCTGTCAGCTGGATTCACGGCCGCGTACAGAAGAGAAGATCCCAAGACCTTGGCCGACGGTCTCCCATACACGCAAAGCCACGAAAGCCCTGTTGCACTTATTAAAAGGCCACTCACCAGGTTTGACGATTTTGAGCTGACAAGCACAATAGCGTAGACACCGCGTTCATGATCACTTCTGCCAAACATTGCAACGCTGCGCGCTGCGGAAACGGGTCAAAAAATCGAGATGAAAGCTGCTTCCCCTCCCCTCTGCCAGCGCATGCGTAGAGAATGGGGGCATGACGTAGGCGTAAGAATGGCTCTACGAACATGGCAATGCAGTGACGTTGGTCCTCTGCGTAGACAAGTCTGCTCTGACGTTGCCAACTGTATACCACGTGACATGGCAAAAATATTTAACACCGCATGCGTAGTTTATGTATTTGTTACTTTAGGAGATCAATTAATGTTGAAATATATATTGAGACGCAATAAAAAATTGTGCGCATTTTTCTTTTATTTTTTCCCGTGAAATGCTACGAGATGCGAGGCTAATGTGCCAGCGTTTCGCATGCGTTCGGGTCCCCGCGGTCGACGCATTGAGCAGACGGCCGCAGTGAAACACTCCTACGCGTTCGCGCACTCATTGTGCTCATCTACTCTACCGCGTCTAAGCTAGCGTTTCCAAACCATCTCGTAGAAACAGGCAGAGGACCACAAAATAACGCTAGTCAACAAAGCAACGCTGCTCGCGTTCACGGGGGTTGCACTTGTTTGAGCACGTCATGCGCACGTCACCTCATGGTCGGATTCTGAAGAGGGTGGGGAAGAGGATTGGCTTGCGAAGGCTACGCGGAGGAGCGGCAAGGGTTTCGAGCTCGCCTTCTCACATCCTCGTTTCGCGCCGCTTCAAAAAACCTGTTTTCTCCGCTCGTAATGAACCGAGTCGCAAGATTTTTGTGGCAAAATGTTCCTTATCGGGCACCCAACTACTTCCACTGTCTAACTAAAATTCGGTATGGGGCCTGGCGAGTGGCCGTTTAAGGACCACCAGGCTTCACGAATGCTTGTGAAAGAACAGTGTGACACCATGCTGTGTATTCTCGAGCTGACCTATTATCCTTCCCTTTCTAACTCGTCCTCTTTTCTATCTCTTTCCTTTGTAATATTCTCTCCTTCACCCACCCCAAGTGTAGGGTAGCTAACCGAGCCAAGCTTGGTTAACCTCCCTGCCTTTCCTCTATATTTACCTCTCTCTCTCTCCCGTAAAAGGGTCCTTTACGGTGAAAACATTGAAGGCAACAGGCCTGACGCCTTTGAGAAGATAATGCCCTTAGTCTAGCTCAATCATAAGGGCGTTGGCGTGTCGATACAGCGAGAGAACATCCTCGATGTGTGAGGTATTGAACTCACCGAACTGTTAGTGGGCATCAAGTCTCATCTTCATCAGGCTGGATCAAACTGCCGAAGTACCGAAGACTTGTCAGGGATGTTCTTCGAAAGCATTCTTTTTGGGAAAGCCAATCTGCTGGTTAAAAATACCGAGTATTCACCAGGCCATTAAAATAAAAGGAGAGGCGGTGGAGCTTGTGTGGATCATCCCAATGGTTCGACGCACTCACCACGCTCTCAAACAATTAGTATTTTGGGAGTGTTTCTACTGCACAATAATAAATGACATCTACTTCAAGTGCTTTCCTCGTGATATCATCACAGTTCCAGAAGTTCTCGGTCGTGAAGGGCGCGCCCGTCATCACTGTAACATAGCGTTCTCGACAGGAAGGTGGTCAGCGCCAGGTTTTGAAGCAAAGGAATTCGAGCATGTAAGATGCCGAATATTGTTGTGTCGTGGAGCTATTCTCCAAACACTTCAATAGTTTCTTAAATTTTATGTCTTATTGGTGCAACGAGTCATTGACATGCTCATTCTGAAGTGCATCAAACATAAGGGTTTCGCAATAGGTCCGCTCACCACCTGGCGGATTTTAACTCGCCCCTTACTGATCTTCAAGCGACCACCTCGCTACAATACTACGCTCTATTTGTTTCGTGGTTTCTATTAGAATGTTGGTTCCAAGCAAAGGTAATGGTACGAATTGTATGAAACGTAAGTGCAATCACATAGTTACAACAAATATTTTAATGTTACACAGGACACACTTCACTATTACTTACAGCAATAGAGCTGTAAAGATTCTTTAAGTTGTCTTATACTGAAAAGGTGGTGAGGCCAAGCACCACACCAAGTTGTGACTGGTGATGTAGATTGTGCCGCGAGGCCGTGACACCTCAAGGAGGTGGGTGGTCTGTATGATGGCTGTGTCACCAGATGGACGGAGGGCATGAAGTGTGGTGGGGGGGGAGAGCACGGAGTGCGAAGAAGGCTCGAGCGAACCGCGGTGACTCGTTATCCGTGAGTTCATAATTGTAATCGTCGTCGGATTCACCAGTAGAAAGTATACAAAAACGATTGATGCCAGCAAAATTTTGTTTACTGAGATTGATATACAGTGTATAGAAGGAGATATGATAGTAATGTTTATTACAGCTTTTATAAGAGCAGCGGGGTTCAGAAAGAAGGAAGGAAGGAAGGAAGGAAAAACTTTATTTGCAAGGGTGTGGGACAGGGGTCATGAGCTTGATGGATAGGGCCCTAAGTCCAGGGCTTCACTGGCTGCCGCCGCCTGCCTGACGTGACGCAGAAGTGCAAGCTGCACCTCTGGGTCAGAGCTGGCGAGCTGTGCCTCCCATTGCTCGAAAGTATTACGAAGCTGTACTGACCTCAGATGTATCTAAATTTGGTGGTCGTTTTAGGCATCCCCACGAAATGTGGGAGAGCGATGGCGAGCCGCCACACCACGGACACGCATGCCCATACAGCGTTGGAAAAATTTTGTGTAATCTTTGAAGATTGGGAAAGACTCCCGTTTGAATTCGGCGGAGGTCAATTGCGTGCTCCCCTTCTAGTGATTTGTGGGGGGTGCTGTATTTTTGTGGCATGCCTCGCTGGTTCGCAAGAATTTTGTGAGGGGCCATTCTGAATGGGTCATTATCCTCCTCAATAGCTTCCTGCTGGAGTGTTTCAAGGGATCGAATGTGCTGTCGAAGCTCTGCTCGGTTCGTGAGCACTCGAGCAAACGAACCCATTTCCAGGACACGTGGAAGATTACTGTACCTAATCGAGAATACTTGCACTTGCATTTCGCATGCTACAATAAATGGTGTCCCACGCGCACATTGGAAGTCTCCGTAATGAATTCGCGATGTCGTTAACCACCTCTTGAATTATACTTAGAGAGATCTTGTCTGGTGCCATGCCCTTTGTTCACAAGCTTTCACGAACCTGAAAATATCAAGCACTTTTTTATAATAAGCGGCCGTTTAAAAAATCAAGGGAAAAAATTTTTCCCGTCTTTCTCCATGCAGACCTTGCTGTTCCTTCATACCAAAAGCAGGACTTTCGAGATCCCCTCTGGAATATCATAGTCCTTGCAGATGTAACCTCAATCGAACAGTTTCAAATGCCTCAGGTTGTGATGGCAACTTGCCGGACAGCATCAGCTAAAATGGAGCTTCTAACTTGCAGTGAATTTTTCGCTCGAGGTCCAAGGTGTGTTTCGATAGACCCTGAGGCCACAGAAGTTAAGTTAAAGCTAATATCAGTCCCCGAGCGTTTAAAAGACATCAAATGAGAAGCACGTTCTAGCGATAATTCACGACATTGAGAGTATCTTTCTATCTAGCCGTTAACGTATTGGTGTTTTCCTGGTCACCCCCTTATCATGGCATGAACCAAAATTAGCATGAGAGAGTAAGATGGTTTGACGAATGTGACGCACTGGTCAAGACAGCAACAGTTTCACAATCCTGTTGCGCACGTTGTCAAACACTTCCCACCAGACAGTAGCACATACTCACGGGCGGGTATGTGCCGCTGGTATGCGGGTATGTGCCGCAGGAGATCGACACTTATTATCTACCCAAGAACGACGAGAACACACATGGGCACTTCTAACGCGCGAGTGTTAAGAAATACCCGACAACGGTAGCGTTTACCCGATGATTGCAAGTATTAATTGTCAGGGTCTCAGCGGGAACCGAACCTAAGCATTCTGTGGGTTAATGATGCATTTCACCACACAGCTACGAGAGGTCTTGGTCTCGGAACTACTTTTCAAATAGACGATAGTTTTCGTGAAAGTCAATAGTGATTGCAAAGCTGCCTACGCAATTTTATAAATATTACATATGTGGCAAAATTCTTTTTGGCGTTGCATTAGATGTTGCCAGACTTGGAGGGTCAGTGTTGCCAGACTGCCCACCAGATTCAGCAGAGAAATTTGCCCTTTTAACAATGCCTTTCTCTTGAAGACTTTGTGTCTTCCGCAGTGCATTTCGCGAGTGTATGTGCGACGTTTGTCGTTTTAATTAATAGAATGAACGTACAGTGCGCGTTGCAGAACTCGCGGTGCGTTGTCTTGCTGTGTGCGCAGCTGTGCAAATAAGAGCTTGATCCGGATCGTGTTTCACACTAAGGGAATCAACGCGTAACGACACGCAAGTACACGCTCAAGGCAAACTGAATTTGTGCGCCGCGTTTCAATATACGTCGGACTGGTGTCGCCGAAGCACGGAATATCTGCGAAGCTGTGCGTATGCCTAGTCGGCTATGCACGCTAACACGTTTCTAGAAAAACTGAATAGAGTCGCTGGAGGTGGGGCACTTTCCTTTATTGATCGTGTCCGATCTTAAGGAGCCTATGTGTGCACAGCTGAACGTGCCACGTTGACCACGCGTGACAACTAAGACGCTACACTTATTCTGTGTCAGCACGTGACATATACTACGGACTCGTATACGTATGTAAATAGAACGCGCCCAGGCTAGATAAGTGGGATACGTCGAATATTCTACAAATTTGTACTCCCAGAAGGCTACTTTATAGCGGCATCTGGAGCGAATTAAGAACGACTCGCGCGTACCTGTAAATGGGACCCCAATCAGGAAGTCACCGTTGCTTGCAGGGCCCCATCCATAATAAAAACAAACAATCAAAATTCTAATTATTTAGTGTTTATTGTCTATCAGCCCACTACGTACGCACGAGTGCGTAGTAGTGGGCTGAGTGCGTAGTAGTGGGTGTTTCGTGCATCGGCGACACGAGTCCAACGTATATTGAAACCCGACACACCTCTGCAACGTACCATTCAAGCCGTTAATTAAAACGGCCAATGTCGCACACAAACTCACGAAATGCATCTTAATGGTACAGCTCCGCACACAGCAATAAAACGCACCCCGACTTCTGCAAAGTGCTTTATACGTTCATTTCGTTAATTAAAACATCCAATGTTGCACACGCACGCACAAAATGCACCGCGGACGACACGAAGTCCTCATGGGAAAGACAAAGTTACAGGAGCAAATTTTCTTCGCCAAATTCGGCGGCAGTCTGGCGACAATCACCTCAATGTCTGGCAATTGATTCATGCAACGCCAAACAGGGCCTTACCACAAATGTACTCCTTTGATACAGCCGTCAAGTCGAGTTAACGTCAATTGTAGTTCGTTGCCATGCGCTGAAGTTGATTTACGTAGCAATGTCCGCGGCCAGCATCTTCGCGAGCATAAGCGCTTCATATCGGCTTCTGGTGTTGCTACTACGCATTTTGCAGTTGGAATTGTTGCGAAAGTGCTAAGATAAGGTTATATAAACATCTGCAACTCTTCATCATATGTCTACGCGTGCAACATTTGTACATGTATTTTGCGTCATCTCAAGACATGTCGCTCAATGAAAAAATGCAACAAGGTCATCGTCCTCTCCGCATGCTTTGCATAACATCAATTCCCAGTTACGTGGGACCTGCCGATTCTTTTATGTGCATGAACCCCTGCCGTCATTCGCAAAGATCAAGTATACTACAGCCGAAAGTTGGAGAATATTGTTACGGGGGAATAAAGTATACACTGGTGAACAAATGTGTACTGGCGAATATACTGGCGAGCTAATGCGTACGACGCTGCTGCAGTCCGAGCACGTTCCCGTTCAGCACTTCGTCGTCGTCATCCTCAGGCATCTACTTAGCCCGTGACATTACCCGCCGGCGGCAGAAGCACCGTCCCGGTGCGATCAATTCTCGAGGCGTGAGAAGTATGGCTTAAGCCGTGAGACGTGCACTATATCGGTCGGGACTGAAGCTGGTACTGACGTGGTATGAAGTGGAGCTATCTCATAGGTCACGCTGGTGACCTTGCGTATAGACGCGGTAGGGGCCAACGTAACGGGACATCAGTTTTTTGCTGAGACCAACACGACGTGATGGTAACCACAGCAAGACGAGTGACCCCGGAGAGTACTGTACGTCAGCGGTGCCGGCGATCGTAAGCACTCTTTTGGTTAAGCTGCGAGGCACATAAACGATCCCGGGCGACTTGGCGGGCGATGTCAGCTCGGGCCAGGGCATCACGAGCATAAGCAGTCGATGAGGCGGCGTCAGATTGGAGCATGGTGTCCATGGGCAAAGGCGGGTCATAACCGAATAGTAGGTAAAAAGGGGAAAATCCAGCTGTATCATGACGTGAACTGTTGTATGCGAAGGTAACGAAAGGTAAGTGGATGTCCCAATCTTTGTGATCCTTGGAGACGTACATCGCTAACATATTCGTCAAGGTACGGTTGAGGCGTTCCGTGAGGCCATTGGTTTGCGGATGGTACGCTGTAGTGAACTTGTGGTGGGTAGAGCAGGATCGCAGGAGCTCGTCGACTACTTTAGATAGAAAACAGCTGCCGCGGTCGGTGATCAACTGACGAGAAGCACCATGACGCAGAATGATGTCATGAAGAAGGAAATCGGCTACATCAGTAGTGCAGCTGGTGGGGAGGGCGCGTGTAACGGCATACCGCGTTGCGTAGTCGGTAGCAATAGCAATCCACTTATTACCGGTGGCCGACACGGGAAAGGGTCCTAGAAGATCGAGGCCGACTCGAAAAAATGGCTCATCTGGTACTTAAATGGGCTGGAGGGTACCAGCAGGTCTCAGAGCAGGTGTCTTGCGGCGCTGGCAGAGGTCGCGTGCCGCAACGTACTGTCGCACAGAACGGTAGAGGCCAGGCCAAAAGAATCGGCGGCGAATGCGGTCATACGTGCGTGACACCCCTAGGTGTCCAGCGGAGGGGGCATCATGCAGCTGGGCCAAAACGTCTGAGCGAAGATGCACAGGAACAACGAGTAAAAGCTCAGCACCATCAGGGCGGGTGTTGTAGCGGTGCAAGATGTCGTTGTGAAGAACGAACAGTTGTAAGGAGTGGTCAGGGTGGGGAGAGTGCAGACCATTGATAATAGCACACAAAGAGGGGTCGCGGCGTTGTTCAGCAGCTATGTCGGTGAAGTCGGTAATTGAAAGAACGAGGGCTTCTTGCTCATCTTCCTTCGTGTCAGGGGGATCGACTGGGTAACGAGACAAGCAGTCGGCATCCTTGTGAAGTTGTCCGGATTTATAGGATACGGAAAAAGTGTACTCTTGTAAGCGCAGCGCCCAGCGACCAAGGCGTCCCGTAGGGTCCTTGAGTGAGGAGAGCCAGCAAAGCGCATGGTGGTCCGTAATATCTGAGAATGGTCGGCCATACAGGTACGGTCGGAATTTCGCGATGGCCCAGACGAGAGCTAAGCACTCGCGTTCTGTGATGGAATAATTTTGTTCCGAGCGCGACAACAGACGGCTTGCATACGCGACGACGCGGTGCATTCCTTGTTGCCGCTGCGCGAGCACTGCGCCTATGCCGTGGCCACTGGCGTCACTACGAAGCTCCGTGGCAGCAGATGGGTCGAAGTGTGCTAGGACTGGTGGATTGGTGAGAATGTCAACGAGCGACGAGAAGGCGTTTGCTTGCTGTGGGCCCCAGGTGAATGCGACATCCGTTTTGAGGAGGCAGGTTAGAGGACGGGCTACTTCAGCGAACTTCTCGACAAAACGACGGAAATAGGAGCACAGTCCCAGAAAACTTCGGACGTCCTTGGCTGAGCGGGGTGTGGGGAAGTCGCGAACTGCTCGGACTTTCGCAGGGTCTGGTTGAACGCCCGCAGCGTTAACAAGATGGCCGAGAACGCAGATTTGGCGTTGCCCAAAGCGGCATTTGGACGAGTTAAGTTGCAAGTTGGCACGTCGAAAAACATCAAGCACTGCGGACAGACGGGTAAGATGTCGTCGAAAGTAGTCGAAAAAACAATAACGTCGTCAAGATAGCAGAGGCAGATGGTCCACTTCATGCCTCGAAGGAGAGAGTCCATCATGCGCTCAAATGTCGCGGGGGCATTGCATAATCCAAAAGGCATCATCTTGAACTGATAAAGTCCATCAGGAGTCACGAAGGCCGTCTTCTCTCTGTGTTTGTCGTCCACAGCGATCTGCCAGTAGCCTGAGTGAAGGTCTATTGAAGAGAAATATTTGGCACCGTGCAAGCAATCGAGTGCATCATCCATGCGCGGTAGGGGATAGACATCTTTCTTGGTAATATGGTTGAGATGGCGGTAATCAACACAGAATCTCCAGCTATTGTCCTTCTTTTTAACAAGTACAACAGGTGAGGACCAGGGACTAGACGAGGGTTCGATTATGCCCTTATCAAGCATTTTATCGACTTCTCGCTGTATAATAGCACGCTCCGAGGCTGACACACAGTAGGGTCGTCGGCGAATGGGTCGAGCGTCACCGGTGTCGATGCGATGGGTTACCACAGATGTCTGGCCCAAATTACGGTCGCCGAAGTCAAAGATGTCCTGATAAGAAGCAAGCACACGGCAGAAAGCAGAGACTTGTTCAGAGGTGAGCTGGTCAGATAGCATTGGCTTGAAAAGGTCGGAACAGGAACGTGACGAGAACGACGTTGATGAAAAATCCGGTGGCGAATTTGTGGTTAGAGCAGAAACTGTGTGGTCGACCAGTGGTGTAAGATGCGCAAGTGACATGCCGCGAGGAATAACTTGCGCTGAGAGGCCGAAATTGAGGACGGGAAACGAAGTTCGGTTGTCCTTGACGGTAACCACCGTGTTGGGGAGTGCAACATTGCGTGTCATGGCGACGTCAGAAATCGGGGCAGCAACATAATCACCATCGGGTACTGCAGGATATGGCGAGAGTTGGACTTGAACTGCGGCTTGCGGCGGAAGTCTAAGGAAATCGACAGAGCGTAGACGAGGTGGGCTGGTAGAGACGGTCTCTGAAAAGGATGGCAGTTCGAGCTGAAGAAGACCTTTGGAACAGTCAATGAGCGCAGCGTGTGAAGTTAGAAAGTCGAGTCCAAGGATTAGGTCATGAGGGCAATTTTCCAGTACAGCGAACAGAACTGAAGTTTGATGTTTAGAAATTGTTAATCGCGCAGTGCACATTCCAAGCACAGCAGGAGTACTCCCATCCGCAGTACAAACGGTAGGTGCAATCGCAGGCGTCAGAACTTTTTGGAGGCGGCGGCGGAGGTCTGAGCTCATCACAGATATTTGTGCACCGGTATCAATAAAGCAGTTATAGGTAAACCATCAACGAGAATTGTAAGGAGGTGGCACCGCTGGTCGGGAGTAATCAGAGGATTTGCAGTCCAAGTCGTGTATGCAGCGTCACCTCCGGGGGCTGCACCGGCTAGTTTTCGAGCGACGGTCGTAGGGAGACCGAGAACGGCGGGGTTGGGGCGAGCGAGACTGACGACGCACGGGCGATGGCGAGCGGCTGGTCCGACGTTCTGGATTATACTCTGCACCTGTCTCAGCACGGTAGGACGGGGCATAAGGTGCACGTTCAGAGCGAGGCCGCCAATCATAGAAGCCTGGTCGAGGTGATGAGGTCCACCGGCTGCGGCAATGGCGAGCGATGTGTCCTAACCGATGGCACGTGAAACATATCGGCCGGTCATCATGAGTGCGCCATTCAGCTGGGTTTCTTCGTGGCGCGAACGCGCGGTTCGGAGTGGCAGCCGCAACGACTAGAGCCGAGCTGGAAGTAGCAGGGGCATTTTGATGAGGGTAACGAAATGCCCATATTCGCGATCTCTTGGCGAACCACGGCCTGAATCATTGAAACAGCACCGAGGTTGTGTCCTGGCGCGCTGACGCTAGACATAGCGGGAGCCATAGCCTCGAGTTCCCGACGGACTATTCTGGTGACGTTTTCTGGCGCTGGTGGTTGGTGTAGTGTGGGCAAATCTTCGCAAGAGGACGTAGCCGCCGTGTTGGGAAGGCGGTCAAATCAGTGAACTATGCGCCTACTTTTTGCCTGTTCGAAGCGACGACATGCTTCGATGACCGACTCCACCGTCGAGCAGTCCTTGCACAGGAGAAAATTGAAGGCGTCATCCGCAATTCCTTTCAGGATGTGCCCGACTTGTCCTCGTCGAGCATGTCCTTGTCGACCTTACGGCACAACGCCAACACATCCTGGATGTACGCGATGTACGGCTCTGTGGATGTCTGGGCACGAGTCGCAAGCTCTTTCTTTGCGGCCACTTGACGTCCGATGGGTTTCCCAAATAGATGGCGCAATTTCTGCTTACAGACGTCCCAGCTAGTCAACTCTTCTTGATGTGTCTCGTACCAGAGTTTCGCCGTGCCATGCAAGTAGAAGATGATGTTCGCCAACATAAGCATCGGACCCCAATGGTTGCTGCTGCTGACGCGCTCATATTGAACCAGCCAGTCATCGACGTGTATGCCACTTGTGCCGTTGAATGGACCTGGGTCACGAGGTTGCACCACAACGATCGGCTGCGGGGCTGACAGATCTTGTTGACATTGAGTAGCCTGGTCAGTCGTCGTGGTAGCTGCAATGCGCCGTCCGCTGCGAAGATCCAGCTCGTTGGGCTGTATAGCGAGTTGGTACCCCGCACCTTCCACCAATGATGTTACGGGGGAATAAAGTATACACTGGTGAACAAATGTGTACTGGCGAATATACTGGCGAGCTAATGCGTACGACGCTTGCTGCAGTCCGAGCACGTTCCCGTTCAGCACTTCGTCGTCGTCATCCTCAGGCATCTACTTAGCCCGTGACAATATCAGAGATGGAACAAATGCGTGCCCTTAATCGAAGTGTTGTATTGACACTCGCGGACGGAGTCTGTAATCCGACATCCCACAGCTGCCCTCGGTTTGCGGTCTACAAAACCTCATGCTCACTCCTGGCAGACCACCGTTATGCCTGCGCTGCAGCAGAGAAGGACACAATCGTCGTGACTGCCAGACACCGCGCTGTGAGGATTATCGATGGTTTGGACACACGGCTGAAAAAACATGTGGCGACGTATGCCAACCAACTACGCCATCGCATAAGACCACCTGATGACGCTTTGCAAGAGCACAATGTGGATGCTGCGGACGCCCTTGAAGCAACTGGCAACCTTTCACGAGCCGTAGTTGCTGATCTCTTGCTGCCGACAAAAACGAAGATCATGACTTATGTGTAGCGGAGACATTCGAAAAATCATCGAAAGAAGATGACACGAAAGACAGCGGTGAAAAGTAGGTGGTCTTTGCATCTAGGTCGGCCGACACTCGTAAAGAAAGCCTTGGAAGCAGTTTTGTTGATGAAGCACTCGATATGGAGATGACTACCAACGATGTGCGAGGATGCACCAACGCTTTCCTGAGTAAACACCGAGCATGAGCGAACTCCGCTTCAAGCAAAGAAACTGACTCGATTGCCTATCCTCGTCAGTCACGTCACCGCAAGCCATAACAGCCTGCAGGAAAGTGCAGCCGCTGAAAATCAAGAAGGCCGGGTACTGTTGACAGGGTACATTCACACGGCTCTTCTCCACCATACTAGTGATTTGCTACTCTTAAAAGGGGTGGAGACGCCATGGCGCTGCCCTAGAAAGTCACTTTTGCAACTGTCGACGTATGTGGACTACGATCTAAGAGGCAATAGGTGCAGCTCCGGCGGTAGCACTTCAGCCGACATCTTGATTTCATCACCGTTCGAGAAACGAAAATGGGGAGTAACGTGTAGACAGAGAGGGCCTTGCAGCCTTAACTCTTTGTATTCGATCTATTTGTCTCGCACATGCTGTGGGGACTTTCGGCGGACTGCCTTCTGTTTCTCAGGAAAAGTTTGCCGTGCTCTTCAATAGCATATGGTGTTCACAAAGAAGGGTGGCTGAAACAATGTGATTTTTTTATTTTATGGTTTGCCGTGCCACCTAAATAATGTGTATGCCTATAGAGATGCACCACAGCGCCACTAGCTTCTTTGAAATTTTGGCTACTTTGTTAGATCGTGACCGCAGCATTGTGCTCTCCGGTGATTTCAGCTGTGTCTGTTATCCATCCGATCGTACCCGCTTTAGTCTTTATTACAGGAGGGCTTAATTGCTCTCCCTTATTGTTGAAAATGCTCGACAAGTTTGTATAAAATAACTCAATAACCTGCCCTCGTATACACATTCATAAGGCAGTACACGTACGTGCCTAAATTGCTTTTACGTTTCAGCAGCTCTTTTTTCCCGTGACATGTCATGCAAAACGGAGTCTATTTTTTTCAGATCAGTGCATTGTGTGGGGCAGATAGGCAGCAACAAATGATCTTACTTGAGATATAAGGAGGCAGTTTGGAAACTAGAGCTCCTATATTGTGAGTGACCAGGAACTTACTGCACGCACCGGTGGAGCAATGAGGAACTGTTTGTCGGCTGACATTCTTCTTTCGCCTCTTGGAAATATTCAAACAAGAAGCTCGAGTGATAGCTATAAAAACTGGATCTGTGAGGGGCTTTTAAAAAAAATTGAACAAATGATGCCTAAAGCATAATTTTTCAAAAGCTAATGAATTTGAGCGTAAGGCTCATGGCGTTATACAACAAAATTGCTAATGCAAAAAATGCACTCCAGGCGTATCACGCTTTACGCTGTAGAGGTGCCTGTGTTGGCACCCGCAATACTCTATTTTGCATGCAGAGGAGCCCCACACGTGAACCTTTATTTGAAAAATATCGCAACGCTAAACTCAAATTTACACCAGACTCTTACTCGGGAGGAGGATTATTGGTCAATACCTTCACTGAATTATGTCAG